>QNGE01004168.1:7039-31688 GCA_008508345.1 Paragonimus westermani
TATGTATATATATGTATGTGGAGTAATAACAGTATGTGCTGTGCATGTCTGATATAAACATCTAATGTATATATAGTATGTATTGCCGTTTTCCTTTTTGAACACCCTTGAAACTCGATCCATGCGAAAGCTGATTGCCTAAATAACGCGAGAAGAAGAATCGTACCCAAGTGTCACAATGTTACATGCAAGCCAACCGTTTTTACTCTGATTACCGGTTACATTCTTTGGTCAACTTCGCGGCAACGCGGAGACACCGGAGGACACCGTCTTTCCGCGGTAAGGGTTCCAATAACAGTCCTGCAAGAGGAAACATCACAAACAGGCATCGGCCAAAGGCTCAGTAAACCATGCACACGACTTCCATGGACTGAAACTAAATCGGCAGCAACAACACAGCAGCACGCTCTATTAAACAATTCAAATGAAATCCGTGCGCGCTTGCCGGTTTCGTACACAGGTTACACCACTAGTGTTTCACATTTAAAAACGGAAAAACGAATTCATTTTTCCGTTTTTAAAAAAATCGAATTTTGCGGACCGCGTTGAAAGCTTCGCTCGCATTTTTTTCTATGGCCCGCCGCCGCCCGCGCGGGGCCCTAGTCTCATTGCCCGCCTTTGGCTTGCCGTGGCCCGCGCGGGTCCCGCAACGTTTTCCTACTTGGGAAGGAACAGATGGCTCGTTAGAATAGAAGCAAACATTCGCTGTGTGCAATCAGTTGCAGGGCTGAAGAAAGTGGCACTGAGTTCATATCATGCCTCATATAGCAGACGTACACAGAATCATGCGTACAGAACAGACAAGCAATAAAACACGGCTGCATCCAGGATCCTTAGATGAGCCACACGATCGCTGGTCACTACACACGTGGCATGTCTTTCTCCCTACCCTGTAGAGTCTGTTACCCTTTCGAACTCTTGTTACGTATCATTCTTCATACCGGTTATGTTCATTCTATATATTAACTACTTGTCTATTGAGTAAATCAATACACACTTTGTCCTCGCGCGTTTCGCCTTCTGCCCGCACGCGGTCCTGGTTGTCGTGGGCTAACCGTGGCAACGTTCATTTAGCTCGCTGGAGGAACTAAATCCGTTATTACTAAAGGGGAGAATCTTCCTGCAATACACAGCAGACTTAGTGTAGTGGAATTAATTGCGGACACCTACTGTGAGTTCTTGTATTTGCCTTGAGGTACTGTTGCCCCAACTCTTTGTTCCACTATAACCCCATCTCGTTAACTCTGTGCACCCTGTGAGCTAATCAAGTGTCTCCCCGATTTGCTGTTCTTCATTGTTTGGTATATTGTTTGGTATATCCTGGGATATCCAAACTGCAGTGAGTGGTCATGTATACTAGTGGCCATCAGCATACGGTTTAAGTCTCCACTCACAGGCCTGAACCAGATGCTTTATATCTGCTTAATCACGGCCCATGCTCAAGACAGTTAAAAGTGAGTTAATACTTCGCATGTTGCCCCATTTAAAACGTTTCAGGGTTTATTTTATAATTGAGATCCTTTGAGTGGCTCACCTTGAGTAAAATTGAGATGTGTACCTCTATAGTATACATCTATACAACCACGGCCATTGTTGGTATGCTCGATCACAAAATGTCATCACTTGTTAAATGTGGAATCCATCATGAATAAACCTTACCCCGATGCATTGCATGCGGACGTCAAGGCAACCATTCAACGGTGGATTCAGAAGGCGAGATTGCGGGCGACAAAAAAGCCAACGATCTCGGTACCGACATCTTTACACTTTGATTCCAACTGTGTACCCGTCAAAGTGATACAAATATTGTTGTAAATATTGCGCTTAATTTAACGTATGAATATCTATGTGCCTTTTAAATCGTTTCTCGTGAAGTGGAACATTGCGTCGTCGTTATTGTGCGAGGTTAGGTTTACGTTTAACGCTACTGAGCTCCGTAGAAAAATATGCAATGTGCAGCATATGTTAAGATAGCTTAACGGGGTTGCGTGCATTTTTTTTCTCCCACCGTTCCCTGTGTGTTCCCGAACTGTCTAGTCGGAACAGTCAGGGATCACTCGGGGAACGCTCAGAGAACACTCAGGGAACGGTCGTGCTACTAGTGTACTATAGATGTACACATCTCACTTTAACTCGAAATAAGCCACTCAAGGGTTCTTGTTTATGAAATAAACTCTGAGACGTTTTAACTGAGACATCGTGCAAAGTATTAACGACGAGGCGCTTACCCAAATGTACTTACTATAGAAGTATATCATATGGTGTACATCTATAATAATATATAATAATATACTAGTATATTTGGAAGAGCGCCTCGTGGTCTTGAATAAATACATAATTACAGGACCGGTCCTGGAGTTCGGCCGAACTACATATGGATGTGACGGAGTGACCCCGCTAGTACAAATAAATATATATTACACAGAAGCCCGATGTTTTCTACATTGACCAATCCGAATACCTGGTGGAGATGAATTAAGTTTTTGACTCGCAAAAAAAACACCGATTCACCTTAAAAATGCAACGTAGGTTCACCTGATTTACAGATCAACGTAAATGGACCAATTCATACTGATTTGCCATTGGTCAGAAAAACGCAGAAGCATTTCAAGAATGACGTAGCTATTCCCTACATCCAACACAAATCAAACACCGGGCGTATTTCATCCCAAAACTGCCGCAATTCATTCTTAATGAATCCTTGATGTATGCTGGTGGGAATAATGCATAAAATAAACTATATAAAGAACTTTTTGAACGTTTTAGTTTGTGTGTTTATTTTAGGTTCACAGAAATACGAACGACTTTATGCTGCTCGGACGATTTGCCATCCTCACAGTCTACAACCAGACAATAGCCACTGTCCTGTAGTGGGGATTGGATGTGAGGCAGACTGTTTGTCTAGCCTTTGCTTCGTTTACTCAAAAACTATATATACTATCTGAGAGGGGTAAACATGAACTATCACTTCTTACGCGATCTCTTTCACGGCTAGTAATATTGCAGAGGATATCTATGAGACAGTAATAATATGAAATATATGGCCGACTGTTCAGGAAACGCCTTAAAGTTTCTATATAAAGAATTATTGCACAACCAAAGTGTAGCCAAACATAGTACTCCCGGTTAATTGAACGAAAGCAAACTGCAATTAAATAGTGAAATGCTGCAGCTGATTTGCTGAATTGTTGCATTTGGTATATATACATCCTAATCTCGTGTAATGTTAACTTATCCAATGCGGCCTACACAGTTTTCTGCACCCGCAAACTGTGGTACTCTGACCATAATCAGCATCCGCTAGTAGCCAATGAGAGAGCGTGCAGATCTATGTAGATCATAGGGAATTCCAGGACATCATGTGTCCCACTCGGCTACCCTACGAGGGTAGACACTGAATCAACACATGCTAATGTTGAGGCCAGTCAGCCGCATTTCAAAGTGGACTCCCGTGAGGACTGCAGTGAGCAAACTGAAAATAGCAAGGGTTAGTATGGGGTGAAATGAAACCTCTCCGCTCTAACGGAGAAAGCTGGAAAGCTCTTAAAAAGAGGGTAATTCGGAGCGATTTTTAGGAATTGATTGTTTTAAGTTTTGAATTTTTAACACAACTAATAATTCCGCCTACACCGCTTTTAAAAGTTCTGCACTTTTACAACCTGTGCTACCCAAAATATTCACTTTTGCATAACTGGGGTGAATTTATCTTATTTGCATTCAATGGGCTAGTGTTAATAAGGTGAAAATTGATGTTGGGATAAAAGTTTCATTATGCATTGATTGAGTTGTGCAACGTGACACTAATCATAACGTCGTCGGTTCAAATTCACTGACTTTTATTGAGCCTATTGATACATTCGGCCTACACCATTTTCAACCAGCCGTACTCAAAGATGATGAAGACCCACTGTATATAAGTCGATCAGTCCTCTTACTTGAAGTTAGGTTAAACGAGAATGCTCGCCTGACCCACGAAAACAAACCATCCACTTTTATCCCTAGAAAATATCTCACAAAATTTGATACCAACTACAAGGGAACTGGATTGTCTTCTGTTGGCATCTTTTCCGTCCCGTATGCTACCGAGGAAACGCACATGGAACAGGCTGGATTTTTGAAACCCGTGACTACGGTTCTCGAAACACTCCGTTGAATTAATCAACACGCCCGAGCCTATCGCAAGTCACCAGTAGTCTTTTTCCTGAAATCAGTGCAACCTATAATTCAATCATATTGTGTGAAGTCTGTGTCTTGATAACGGAACAATTAACAGGTGTGCCCATTTCGTGAACAACGCTCAGTTGAACCCTGGTTTAAACTGAGGTCTTCGGAATACTACCGTCAGTCTTCTATGTCTCCACCGAAGGGTTATTAGGTTTTTTTGTCTTCTTCCGCTTAGCCGTTTAATCCACGGTAAATCGTAAAAATCGCACAGAACTATGGATTTCCTTATCATGGAAAGGTGTGATTTCTTAAGGATTGGATTATTTGAACTGCACCATATCGGTGATATAAGCATGCACAAAAAGATTGTCACTGTCAGAATCAGCATGACAGCTGATTGTACGTGGTTTGCGTTGATGCATAGCTACCTTACAAATGTGGAGAAAAAAGCAAGCCCTAAACAGTATAAAATGAAAGAAGCATCGGCGTCTCTGTCTAGCCAGTTAGCACCGAAGAGCATATACCTTACAACAAAAAGCGGTCTAGCTATGGGAGTAATACGTTAATTCCAAGTAACGCTACGCCATACGACGACTTAAGTGTGGTGTTAGAGTATGCAATTGTTGTTGAGTTGCATAAGAATTCTTCAGGATAAGCACTGAACGCACTTTATTAGTAGCTGTCTTGTGTCGGTCGGGAAATTTGTTCCACCGTCGGGTATAAAGATGATGTTGGAGAACAGATCGCTTGATACATAGCTGAAGCTGGGTTAGTATTTGCTGGAGCAATGCCCCCTCTAACGGTGTTGTGACAATCGACCCTCAGTAAGCGTATGCGCATATAGCAATGATCTAGGGTTGAGAACTCCCGACCGTTCGATGCTAACGACAACAAAGCATCGGTTTTTACCACTGCTACCTAAGCAGCTCTCTGTATGCAGTGAAACCGCTTTATGGTCAGCAATAAACTTTGAGGCGTGGGGTTGGAACTAAGTAGCGCGTGTTCAGAAGAAAATAGTTCAGAATGTTCAATTTGATTCAAAATTTGGAATCACAACTGCACGGTAAATCCAGAAGCAGTGTGCGGCATTAATATGGGATACAACGTGAAACAAATAACTGACACGTTCGCGTGATGCGAAATTGATTGTTCCACACAGGTTGTATGCGCGCCTATCAACCAGCCGGTAATTATTTTAACTAGCCACCTTATCTACCGCGGGACCTAATCATTCACAAGTCTCTTGTTCATATAGTGCACATGGCATCAAGCTGGACTGACAGTTCTCTACCAGATTGCCACACAGAAGTGTTCGCGACAATTTGTATGGTGTTTTAATGTGCCAGCTTCATCATAGTCTTAAACCACTGAAAAAGTACGCAGGAAATTCAATCAAAAAAATTTATGTTACGCGTTCCAGTGATATAGTTGCATGACGTAAGTGATACGCCCTATTCAATCCACCGAATGAAACAACAAAATTCATGCTGATTAGAGTAAATCATCTTCACAATGGACACCCGCTAGTGCTGCTGTCCGTACAGCTCGCCGTAAATTCGTACGTGGTTGAAACAAAATAGACTTTTGCATTGGCAACAGCCCACTACAAGTTGTATGAAAGGTCTCTGTGAGTAATTTGATACCAATTCAGCCTATAAGCGTGTTTGTCATCGAGCATTCAATTATTTATAAACTTGGTGTCTAGTAAGTGATAGATGAGTCGTGCATTTGTTGGAATGAAATGTTTTGGTTTTGGACAGACCGTGGCTCTGTTTGCAGCCGAGCCTCGTAGTAGTCTACGTCGAAATGCGTTGAGAACTCTCCTTTGGAAAACTCTCACTGAGGACTGAAGTAATGTCTTGTTGAAATCTGATCACAGAAACATCCTGCTGAGCCCACAGCCTAGGTTAGATCAACAGACTTTGTACACTGTAATTTTTACAAGAAATCGAATATAGTAAAGCAGACTGAATGAGCATAAACAGGAGAACTGGAAGTGTACCAGATAATTGACAGTTTTTACCAGTGCACCAATATCTGCCTCTTGATTTTATGGTTGTTTTGGTGTCCGCCTAGTAAAAACCGTGAGTAAGATGATAACCAAAAAGGAGGTGTCGACGCAAGAGTAAAGAGAGCGAAAATAAACGTGAAGATAATAACGTCTGACGTTGTGCTACTAGACAGCTTTCACAAAATGATCACACGGAGTTGCATTTGTAAATAACTAGAGGAAGGAATATAACTCATTCCTCTTTGATTTTTCGTTATCGTACACATATGAAGACAAGAATTCAAGTTTAAAACATACATTTGGAGGGAAGCATTTGACAGAAGTCAGCAGATCTTTATTATTGTGTAGGGTAATGTTCCGGAATGTTTACAATGGCTTTGTTTATCATACCGTGCATGAAAAGTCGTGAGTCTAAAAACTGGACTATATTGTTTTTACGCGCACTCAACACCTTTTAATGTAAGACGTCTTTAAAATACAGTCGATCATACATCCAAATCGCGTCTTCCCAATAGCATTGTTGTGAACTCATCTCATGTAATAGATTATCTAGCAATAGTATCAAGTGTTTCTTGTTAGGTGAGATATTACACTACACTCCAGCATACGGCTTAAGTTCCGAAGAAGGACATTTTATATTTTCTCCACTTTGATAAATCCTTGAAAAGAAGATGTTAGTAAATTATTTACACGGGGTTAGTTTCACAAAGTGTGTAGACAATTTGACTTGTCAGTTAGTTAACTTTATACTGATGCTTATTTAGGCGGTGCAATTTCGCCCGCAATTTTTCAAGTAAGTATTATGAGTAAAATCAAGTGTTGCCAACAAGTTAATGAATCCGTTGGATTTTCAGTTGTAACTTAATAATCTATCTTATGAACTTGCGTAAGCATAGAATGATAATTATGCACTTATTACATCACTTCACATTGATTCTGATGCCGAAACAAATTGACCACTGGGAGATAGCCACTGATACTACTCTCTATACACACACACACATTTCATCGCGTAGGATGAAGGATGCTGCAGCCAAGGAAAGTAACTTGTATGGTTACCTGCACCTTAATTCACCGCGACTTCATCATCTGATTAGCCTTATATACAAACACTGTACAACTAAGCACAGTTCATCTGTCCGGATCCTTAGTGGAAGTGTTGCTGTATAAACATAAACGTGTCAAAAAAACTAATTACCGTTTTCCTGTTGGTTACTGGACACCGCTCGCAAAATATTTGAATATTAGCACTACAGCTGTATAGCTATCACTTATGTTGTCCCAGCTTTGCCTCAAAATGTTCCTCAACCGTCAACTTCATGTTGTATCACAATTAGGATTGCGTTTAAATAAAAGCTTGACTCAAGTTAAGCTGTAGAGTTGTGTAATTGTGTACAAACTTCCCCTGTGCCTGGTTTGAGTTCTTTCTTGTCCACTGGATATAAACCCGACTGAAGTCTTGGTATAAGCACTCATCGTTTTTGCGAAAATAGAAATAGCGACAGCCTTCAGTCACCTTGTGTGTTTTTTGAGGCACTATACGATGGTCTACGCAATAACTTGAGTTTGAAATTGGTTCAAGCAATGAAGCCGGCGTTACAAAAAAACCGAGGGCATGCTATTCATTTAGCACTTTTGCAAGTGAATTGCTGGTTGTTTTAGCAGTCATTTCAGAACACATTTAGCTGTCTATTATCTTCAAAATACATTACTTCCAAATGGGACAATTCGCGTTTCATTTGTAGGTTAACAAGTTACTAGCCCAGGGTTTTCCAATATTGCTACACACACACATTTTTGTTATTTGGGTAGTTGAGGGCAGTGCATTAAAGTCAACTATTGAATTTTGGTAAACAAACTAGGTTTTACGCTTCGTTTTTTCTAATGTTTAACATCGTTTTCCACATTGAGATAACAGGAAGCAGTGTTGGCGCTGCAGAGGCAACCTGGCTATCGGTGATACAGTCTTGACTACATACGGATGTTATTTTCATCTCAATTGTCTGCGGTGTGCCTGCTGCAACCAGAGTATCCAAACAAGACAATTTCGGCCGGTTTCTGATCTTTTGCCTGTTTGTGGAACATGCTGGCTCACGAAAACTTACGGCGCAATCGATGTATGTTATGAGTTCTTGCATACTCTATTCTTCAAATTTCATGGACACACTGTTGCATTAACAGTCATAGGCTGTTACAAGTGTGCATCTGTGCACCGATCACACGATATATGTGTCAAATTTAAGCACATTCCGACTTAATTGTATATACTCAATCGCTGTTGACCAATACAACAGCGAGGCGGAATGGAACAAAACATAAAGTTTTGGGATCTCTTTGGTCACACAACGATCGCATGAATAAAACAACTTCGTTGATCGCAAACTTCTCTCATATCAGACTGCGCTGCTAACCAACAAAGTGATTTCGTGATATCCTGTAGTTAGGACGGTGCAAACTGAAAAGGTAGTCTGTTTTTATGCACAGTGGCTAGTCGTTATGTACTCAGCCGAAGTTTTGCATCGGTCACCGGTTGCCTTGTTAACTGAACCCGTATTTTGTCACTTTATTGTGTATTTGATGGCTGGGCCTAAAGTGAGCTGAACAATAACCGAACCTATGGAAATTGTGGAGCGCAAAATACCACAACTATAAACACAATGTTGAATTATATGCAATGACTTTACAGAAATTTGAAGTAGTAATGCATATATAACAAAGAAAAAACATGTCCACCATGTTCTTCAGAATACGGTGAGATATCTCTAAAGACTGTACAGGCACGATTGTTTTTAAGTGCGTTAAACGTAACCGTGCTTCATGCTATTTGACAATGCACTGCGTAGTAACAGGTGGACAAAATCTAGTCACCTATAAACGATGGGAATGCCATAGGCGAAGTTTTGATAGAAGAAATAAATACTCTTCTCCAGCAGACACATCTCAAACCATGAAACCTCCTAAATATAACAAACTAGTGAGCCGTTCGTCCGGGTAGATATTCAGATTGAACGCTAGTCACAACTGCTTGCACCTGTTGCATTCCCATGGACTCTGTAGTCGAACTGTTTTTGAAAAAATGGCACCATAATCTAGTTTTCTGGTTTGTGGTGTTTACTATGAGGCCAACAGCATAATGGCTAACAGGGTTGTCTCTTGAACGAGCGGCTGGAGTTCTAATTCTGAATCTGGAAAGGATAAGCAGAACCAACAAGTCTTGATGGGGATGAAACTCGAGCACAAAGCTTCTTTTCAGAGGAGTTGGCTGGAAAATCTGCGAGACTGTAACAAGTGCTATCAGTTTTGAGTGATGCTTGATTTATGTTCACTAATATCCTCAGGTGCTTGCCAAAAGAAAAAAGTATCATTGTACCGTCTAACAATATGTCGACAAGTTCTGAAAAACAATAATTCCTCAAACAATTTTTTAAAATTCATTGTTGTCATTTCTCAAATATATCCTGAAATTGAGCCAAAATGACGTCTGTTACTTAGTTTGTATTCGCGTATATGTGGTTTTATTCGTTCTACACATTACTGGAATGTTGTCAGAACAATAGATAAACGTGATTGGTTTTTTACCTTGTTCTTTTACGAGCGTGATATGTCTATCAAGTATTTTCGTACAACTGATCCACTCTTCTCCTGTTTGTACAGTTCACTTAAGAGACATGAAAGTAATAAAAGGGTAGCCTCAACTCGCTGTTCAGAAACTCACAAAATATCGAATTTCAAGGATCTGTTCAATTCTTCATCCGTTCTACCAGTGTCAAACGTGATGTGTCATGTGAGTTACACCCGACTACTTAAGCTTCTTACCATTGCATTTACTGTTTCTCATTACCAACTTGCAAGGTAGAAAAATGCTGAATCCACATTCAGTTTCTATGCTTATTCAGACTTCTAGTGCAAAACTACCTTCAAAGATATTTCGAGCTTATACCCATTTCATCGATCTTTTCATCACTAGGTGCATTTTGGTAACTAAAGATGAATATCTATGTGCACATCAAGTGGTGCAGTCACATATTAATTTAACTAGTTTCCTGGTTAACATGTAAAGATATCATGCAATTGGCTTCATTTTGAGCGGAAGTGACTTTGAATCAATCTAATACGTTGAACTTAACATAGCATTACGTGTTGAGTGTCACAAGTGATGATTAAGACCAACAAAGGAGAAAATCGATGAAAAATAAATACATAAACACCACAACATAAGTACCTCGCGACTAGTAGCAGTGTTTCCACTCGAATCCGTTTTTAAAATGGTTGTCATGAACGGATTATCATGGTCGATTATAACAAACAGAAAAAGTACAGCCTTTGGCTGACAAGTAGATACTGGTTTTTAACAGTTCGATGCATTAAAGCACATTTTTAGCCAACAAATTGCCCTTCGTTTTAACTTTGGAATCTCTTACTAATATTAAGAACTTAGTTGAAGTTAAATAAGATTCATTTGCAAGCCTGTTGAAAATACACTAAACGACTGTCGTTAGAATTCCCTAAAAAAATTTTTTCACCACAGACTTGCGGACAGGTGATAAGGAAGGGACGCGAGTACATCCACGTCGATGGAAAACCACATCATGCCTTCTGTTTAGTATGCACTGCTTACCATACTGCGCTTGCCGATAAGCCATTCGCTGTAGACAAAAAACTGTTTTTTGTTTGAAACACATCGGCTTTTTACAACAAATAGCTTAGTTACCAGCGATTTACTGGCTATTTTTTCGGTTGAACTTGCCTCGAAGTTCACGTTATGGGAATACACCTTTGAAAAGTGCTGGTCTGATTCCTTAACTCAAACCGTAAAAGTCTGCGCTTAGAAGATTTGAAAATATGGGGCCAATGACACCTCCCGAAAATCAATAAATTAAGAGGAGATTTGACTTTAAGCTCATCATATGGGATGAAATGGTAGTGTTTTTGTGTCGATATTCGTTTTTAACCATTGTACGCACGCCCATCGGGGGCAAATCAGCTGTCTACAGTTAGGAAAACAACGAACTGTATATGTCCCAATTTTCCGTTTATTCTAAACTATCGTCAATATTCACACCAAGACAGAATTGAAAACAGTGACGGAGAACGCACTGGAGTAAAACCTTTTTAAAATTCGTGTATCTTTCAGAACAGCAGTCACTTTCGTTTCAAATACGTGATTCTGCTAACAACACAGGCAAGATTAACCAGGGTGATAGCCAAATAAAGTGTTGTTCAAAATTGAAAGACACTGCATGCTTAAGCAGAACGAAACGCTTTGTAAAAATCAAAAGGCTAATATGCATGTAAAATTTGCACCAAGGATAATATCGATTGTAGATGGCATGATTAAAAACACTTTAATTTGTCGCCACAACAGTACCGTATTGTTTAGCTATAACTTATACTGGCGTTACAGGTTCCAAGTTACTGTCATGGTCTAAATATTTTTTAGAACAACCCCTGTGGAATGTACTATGATGAAAACTGTCAAAAGTACTAAAAAGTAATAAAAGAATACTGGTTGGAAGAACTAGAGATGGTATGAATGCAGATACGATATTGATTGCAATTCTGCCTTATCGGATAACGATTTTAGCCAGCGAGAAGTAAACGAGAAAAACCGTCTCAGCCTGTTGCGTATCCGTACAAGGAAGGGAGCCTCAAAGTAGTTTTATGAAAAAAGTATGACTGATTTGCCACGCAACCCACCGCTGATTAGTCTTTGGTTGCAAAATTATGCCGATCTTGCTCACAGTTTCTTCTGCACTGTGTGCGAAATAAAACTGTTCTGAGTGAGCGTTTTTGTCAGGGAACAATAAAAATTACCCGGAACAGTTATATCTTATCGGTAATTTAGACAAAATAGTCAAGAAATGGACATGGAGAATTTCAACTTAACGTCTACATTGTTTGAAGGGGATTTGAACAAATAAATAAACTTCAAATGTCAAGCACTATGACTCGAATGATACACCAAAACCTCAGTCTACGACAGTTTGTGGTTTCAAAAACACAACGCAAGTTTGAACCAGTGCCCCGCGACCACCTTAGTGAACTTAAGGACTTCTGAGTTGTGATTATGCGTCATGACTGGTTGGTATGTTACGTAGTTCAATTGACGAAGCTGTGGGATTACCTTTTTCTGCTATTGTGGCATCCGGTGATGAGACTTGCTTGTGAACCCACCTGGGTACGTGTTATTTCATTTTTGATATCAATGGTATGTTGGATCTTGACATGTGAATGTCTTTTCAGATACATGAGAATTGGGATACACTGTGGGATACATAGTGTGACTTGAAGCAAGCAGAGTGACCTGCTCTGTTTGTGGGCACAGGCGACCCGTATGCCTCAGAACTAACCAACAATTCCGCGGCACTGAGTTTTCTACCACGCACAGACAATCCGCTGGGTTATCCACAGTGTTACAGAATTCCTTTTGAGGGAAACCTCAGTGTACGTTTTTTGTTGATCCCCTCATTATTCTTATTGCTTTTGGGTTTCGATTCTCTGTGACACTTAATAAAGCAATCAGTGCATCCATTACTCCATACAGTCGTCATGAATATTTACAGTGGCTGGTCAACGTAGCCGGATGTGTAGCTGCTTTGCTTTGTAAGAGGCTATATTCGTACAACACCCGCTTATGTTCTTCTAGTTGAAACTAGTGAAATACATATACTGGCCAGACCACTATGGCCTCCTACAGTGTAACAGTATACTGATCACTAACTAGGAAGTGTATATTTCCATTAGCCATCGAATCACAATACCAAAAGTCGGGATGAAAACCGTTGAGCCACAGTACAAATTGTCTTGTTAGCCCCCGAATTTTGGAGGAGACGAGAGTATCGCCTGTATGGAGTTTGTAGTAGAAAAGTTTTCAAGTGGTAACATTCAGCGTTGTCAGCCAAGTGCGCTCGTAAATCAAGAGTTGTATATTCGCAGAGTCGACGCCAACTCGAACACGAACGCCCATTTGCACAGATAAACATTCCGGGGCGTCACACTTGCCACCGTACATTCATGTATGAAAAACACTATTGTCAGAGTGCACTTTACTGCTCGCTCTCGTATTTTTATTTACTATTATTTATTATTTTGATACTAAGCTAAGTGTTCTTGCCCGACTTCTCACTAGTATTATAGTGCGATCGTTCAATCCCACCACATTAATTGCCTTTCTAATACGATCGGGAAAGAGTTGGCAAGAAATGGACTTAGTAGACTACCCAACGCAATACCGTTAATTTTTCTCTAGGTATATTCTGGAATTTGAGGATGGCGTTCTCTGTACACGATAAAAATAAGGCTTTTGGACTATCCGTTAGCATGGAAAGTAGAGGGTTTCACAAAACAAGCAATCTCCATACAAAGCCAATAATTCTTAGAGGAAAGATATTAGTTAAAGAAAACTAAACATCTGCAGAGCACATATACATGTTATTGATGTTCATTCGGTCCAAGTCATTCACAAACTGTACCAAATCCTAATTACTAAAATTGTGAGGTTTTGTACGACAATAACCTCTTATTCAACCACATTGCCAGCTTGTGCTTAGGTGGATTACACACGGCTAAACTCAGTCGAAGTGTTGCAGAAATAAAATTGAGTTTCCGTGCTGTTAGTTAGTTGGTAGTGAGATGCCAATATGAAGTGTTAACATTTACCCGGGTTCACCTCAAACGATTTTGTTTACTGGTGACAGTCGTTTAGAATGCAAGACACCTCACTCACACGAAAACATATTTTCACGATCTGTAATTATTCCTTTATGAGGAAACCATCAGTACCCAAGCTGACTGACCACTGCAAGTTCAGTTACAGCACAAGTACCACATGTACCATGTAGCACCAGAGTGAAAATCAGCGACTGAATGCAAATGTCGGCTGATTTACCTGGCTCACTTTGCAATACCTTGTATCGTCATGACAAACGAAAGTAGTCACAAATGCTCGAAATCCAACGGGACTAAGTTACCTTGCTAATACTGGTTACATCTCAGATTCATAAGAAGTTGATTGTGTGAACAGCTGTTCTCGGTAATTCTAACTGGGCTTTTACCATTACGTAGGGTACATGCGTTACATATATATATACCTCAGATTGTCAGAATAAACTGTACGAAGATTGACTCTTAAATTAACTGGCTTGCCAAGCGCATAAACCTTCGTCTGAAGCTAATATTAATGATAGCGTCAATGCAAGTGACTGAACAAGTCATAAAATACATACATTTACTGACCGTACTGATAAATTGCATGTAGTCTGTCATCTAGAATGGTTGTGTTTGTCTATTTATGACAAACGTTTGAATAGATCCCAACCCAAGTGGATGTAAGTTCACAAAGCTGCCACAAGAACTGATGAAACAATAGCTGTCAACGTTGAACAGTTTTATAGTGCTTCAGGCTTCGGTGAGCTCACTGGCCTCTTTCCTGATATGTGTGATCAGAGGACGGCATTTTGTCAAACAACCGTAGTCTTCTACATGTGGTATCTCCTGTTTTCTGATATTTTGCCGCGAACGGAAAAAAGGGGAGACAATCTCATACAGATATAGTCCAAAGAGACCATAATTAGTTAAGTAATCGTCATCATCATCAATAACAATACATCGGCGGTTCTCACTGATGCTTAACTACCACACAAGCGTGAAGAGGAAAGAGGCAAACCCTGTAGAAGAATACAGAAAAAAGGAAAAGGACATAACTTAAAAAATTAATCACCCTCACATTCAAACGAGGTGCCTGCGCCTTGCAAACGAACAGCCGAGCTATAAGTAAGAGTAAGGCGTCTTCAGAAAGTCCTCTTCTCTACGGTTTCCGCTGCCCCGCGTCATTAAATGCACTCACTTCACAGACAACTCGGCCAAACATCTACAAGGTTCATGTCACTGAAGCCGATTAGTCACCATCTCACCGAAAGTCTCCAGCCACCGACTATGGGAGTTTCGATAGCCCCAGTTCGGTAGGCGAACCCGACCTACAGTGATCAACCCCCTGGTGAACACTTTCATTTCTCTACGCACCTCGCGCCAGTCGGTCGCAGAGTCAACAGATTGCTCGGTGTGGAAGGCGACTAGATGGCATCCTTAGTGCATGACCTAACCTTGTTCAAATTTAAGCAGTGAACAAAAGAAATCGTTTGATAATCACTGCGAAACACACGCTTCTTAATCTCTTCGTTGCTAACTCCCTGGCACCACCCGATACGAGCAATCGAACGGAGAAATCTGCAGACTTAATGTTTATTAACGAAGACGTGAAGACTTCTGATCGGTGTGTGTACACGGGAAGCTGCATCAGCGGTGGCGTAGCTCTAAGGATAGGGCGGTGTTCTCTAATCTGGGGTACCTATGGTGACAGAGGCATCTCTCTGATACTTAGAGGTCACGTATGTAGAGCGACAATGGGGGTTGTATTAATGTACGATATCGAAACTTGGCCGCGAAGGGCAAAATACGGGAACTGTCTCCAATGAAGTGATCAAAAAGTTAAGGACATTTTGCAAACGCAATTGTTATTTTCTTGCTGGAATCCTTATTGGAAAGTTTTATACAAGATTAAAGTCTCCACAAAATTAGTTTTAATGATACAAGCACCTGAATAGTGATCATGAGGAACATGAGTGGAACTTCAGTGGAAATGCCCCAACCCAGACAAAAAACCTGATAGTGAAATTTGTAACAAAATACACCTATGACATGTTGAAGGATCTTGAGACTAACTTAAAATGTCATGCTATAGTTGTTATCCATCCCGAACAAAAGGAAAATGGATAATCCGATGTAGTTAAGTAGGTGAAAGTTGTTCGAGGGCGTCCGAAAAATTCATAATGGCTGTAAGATCCTTCAGACAACCTTCGCTCTTCAATGCTTCATAGTAGAATGCTGGTGCTTGTGTTAACAGCTTAGCGAGAAAAGTCAAATGGCGGCCATTCAAAGGAACACTGCCGCCCCTGAAACCGTAAAAAATTGATAGCAGTTATTCAAACGTGAACAAAAAGACACCTATTAAGGCTAAGTGAACACCGCCTGAAATATGACAGATATATTTTACAGATCATCAGTTGACAGAAACCGGCCAGATTTCCACAAAACGATCTTGTTGACAGCTACGTCAACAGCTTTAACCAAGACAGTCAAAACGCCCTACTTGATTGGCTCGCTTGTTAATAACGATCGTCTCGATAGGAGACATGGTCATTACCTGGTATCTTTAGTCGGTAATTTCGCGGTTAGAACTGGTTGAAAAGTCTATCTGAATGTACAGCTTCAAGAAAGCATGAGTGATGATGAAGTTGAACATAAACCGTATCCCCGGCTGCTCATCAGTTACTGAACACAGCAAACTGGCGTCTTTAACAATGAGTTATCATCAGCCTTATCATTGCAACGGCCTTGACCATGACCAGAAATTACTGTGGCTGGGGCCACGGCTCACCTCAATGGTGAAGTGGAATGCTCTGGAAGAAAAGTTCCCGAAAAGATTGAATAATGGTAAAATAAAACTGAATGAAAGACTTAGGAAAAGTATGATTGCAAGTAGGCCAATGAATGGGACACACCACCATCTCGGATAACATTTCTAACTAGTCGTTTTGGTGATGACTAAGACCCCACAATAACAGGTGACACCCACTCACTGCTCAAATTGACCTAACCACGGCAAATCCCATGTGACCTCTGTTCCTCTGTCAAGGTGATTTCGATTACAATGCTCCTGAGGAAGGCCACCCGAGGTGGTTGAAACGTAAAGTATTAAAACTTGCTCGAAACGTTGTGTTATTCCCAATCTGTTTATCAATAACAGTCAGGGCCGTTAGTTTTCGTGACCACATTGTTGCTTGATCACCACGCGGTTTTACTCAGCTGTTGGTGGTCTCATTAGAAACTTCTGCGTACAGTAAACACATAGGTGGCAACGGAGTACATGACTCAACCATACCAGGCGGTGCAGCGCCATTAGTTGACCAAATGATCGCGCATCCCGGACGTTCCGGAATACGCGCTGGCTGACGATCGCGTTGCTCACGCGCTCAGCCCACCTAATACGGGCTAACTGGTCAAATACAGCATGTTCGTAAACATCTTTGTCTCGAACAGGCCATGTTTCTGAACCATAGAGCAAGACAGAGCGTGTACAAGCATTATATATCTTTCATTTCAGTGACAACCAGACGTCTTTTCGACACCACAGATGACGTACGTTGGCAAGTGCAACCCGTGCTTTTGATATTCTGGCTGATATCTCATAAGCAATACCACAACCTGACAAGATAGTGTTACCCACGTACACAAAACTGTCCACGGTCTCAAGCGGACTATCTGGAATAAATAATACAGGAGTGAGAATGTTGCAGTCTTGAGGCACCACTTTTCACTCTGAAGGTGTGGAATGCATTTCATACAAACCAGCCCGGTCACTCACCTTGTTCGATATGGTCTGCATGACTTCGACAGAGAAGCCAAGTAAGAGAGCATTATCCGCATACTCCATGTTGGCCAAGCTAGCGCCAGGAGGAGGCCCAACACCAAGCTTACTGGACTCCTCGAGTGCAATTGTTAGAAAATCGTCCATGACAACGCTTCTAGAAAGAGGGAGATTGAGCGCCCCTAACGAAGACGATCAGGAGTTATGAACGTTCAAGGCATTTGTCCATAAACTCTCACCCTGTTCACAGGATGTGCATACAGTGATCTCATTAAACTCGTGTATACCTGTGCAACTCCCTTGCAAAGAAGACACTTTCAGAGGGCATTACGAGCAACCGAATCACAGCAGCTTTTAGTTTTAGGAAGACTGTGACCGCCGGCTGCCTGTAAGACTGCTGATGTTCCAACATCCTTTTCAAAGCCAAACTATGATTAACGCATCCCCGACCGGGCCGGAATCCTGCCGTTTTTCACATGTGAATTTCTCTGGGCTTGGTGAGCCGATGAAATGAGACCAGTGAGTAACTTGGATGCAACAGACAATGGATTGGTGCTTCTGTGGTTGCCATTGTTATGCAATGTATCACTTCCTATATAACTGTTGGAATTGTATTGATGATGTAGACGCTTGTGTCAAAACTTATTATCTGATAAGAGGTCGTAACTGATTCACTTTCATTTATTAAATCAATTATCAGATTGATACTCGGTAAAAATTAATCTTTTGGCAATGCAACCAGTTTATAGTAAGGCACGTATGACGTGTTCTACCTTAGAAGTTGCTCAAATATTAAGTATCCAAGTACCTGTCGGCTACTGCTGCGCAAGGTTACACGTAAGCAGCCCTTAAACAGGACTGGCTAATACTTCAGTCTAAAAGTTGGGCGTATTTTTTTTACTTTAAGCCTGTGACTATTAACTTTTAAAGGTATGAGACAAAGTCCCAAAGTGACCTTATCAATGCTAAACTCTATAATTCGAGTTAAATTTCCAGTTTATGCTTCAAGAGGTTTTTGCTGTAATGTGTTGCATAAAGTCACTTGCAGGATAAATACAACTGGACTTTCGAACCCTAAATAGGAGCACCGTCAGCAACCGAGCTCTGACCTGCGGCTTTATGACCGCTGATTTGACTTCGCTATAAGTGTACTAGTGCAGGCTTCCACAGTTAGTCACCAGGAACCGCTTTAGTAACGTACACTCCGACGAAAATTTATGTATAGGTTCTATAAGGTTGACATGGTCCTACTTAAAAGAACGATTAGCTACTGTAATTAATCCGTTGAGAAAATCTACGTTTACGTGTATGACTGTGGATGTCGGGTTCCAATTGCCAATTTTTTATGACTTCATGGTCAAATGTAAGCAGACGCTCACCGGTGCCACCTGCAAGGCCTAAGTAACTGAGGTTCAGAAGGTATATGGATTTAAGTATAATGTTACTGTATCAGAAGTATGTAGGGTTCATTGTATGTACAAATGTGGTGGGAGGATTACACACAAATATCCCTGACTTCTTTTAGTAAGCCAAATTTTGTGAAAATTCTCGGCCATCCTTAAATGTTCAATTACTGCTGTCACTGTAGAATAAGGTTGCGAAATGTCATCAGGAATTTATAACTTAGTAGTCAGATTTGAATTTAAAATTTGGTCAAGCCAGTAAGCATGTATGCTTGTACTTCTACTGAGAAATGAATGGAAGGATACTTACCTGAAGATAGTAGTTTACATATAAAGGTCTAGAAAGGTTGTCACATCTGAAAGCTTTGTTGTGACAGGCGATGATTACTTATGAGACTCAGTTGTGGAAACTGTGGACTTTGGATGGATTCGAACCAACGATATAAACAGCATGCCAAGACGCGGCAAGAACTCCCTCAGCCCACGTGTGAAGCCACACCGAGCTTGCGAATTTCATCTTTAGAATCTGTCGTCGGGCAGGGAAATTACATTACTAATGAGTAGTCTTATAGATTTGATGACTTCCTTTCTTAACAGTAGCGTTGGTTGATCCCAGTGTGAACTGTTCGAGAAATGCTGCCGGAGAAGTTGATCCCCTTAAATCTTTTGGTGGATTCGGTATGAGACAGTCGGATGGGAGAGTAACAGATTCTGAACGTGAAAGTTGCGAGCTCGGCGTGGCTTCGCGTATGGGCTGACAGTCTTTGCCGCCTTTCGGCATGCTGTTCATACCGCTGGTTCGAATCCATCATTTAGATCATTAGATACGCCAAACTACTAATTAGTAATATGGCTCCATTTTAGTTTGGATGGAAGTGTATAAACATGTTACTCAAACATATACAGGGACAGCTTTCGGAACTAACAAGAATAAAATATCGCTGACAAACTAGAGCACCAATTCAGGGCTAGTTCGACGTGCTTCAGTAGAATCTCATCGGGTAGTCACGTCGACACAGAAGCTTCAGTTCACAGCATTTTTGAGAAATCAAATGTAGATTTCTTCTTAAAAACGTCCATCGCATTTTTAAAAAAATACATTTTTGTTGAAGTGTCCGTTTGGTTCTATTCAAATGACTGAAGAATGGAAGTGTTGGCAAAGAAGTGGTAGAACGTATGCGCATTCGGGCGGAAGTCAGTTAACTGAAAGCATAGTTAATTGAGTGACACGTTCACACTGTCAAATCAAAGCTTTGAGTAGCTAACATTAACCCAACGTGTAGTTTTGTTTTAATAGAGACGGAATACACGGCTAACAGTTGGCCTGCAAGAACCATGGGAAAATTAAGTTACAATCTTCTCCATTGTTACGAGCCGTTGTCTGTAAGCTATAGATAGTTGCAGATCTGGGAAAATAGGATGATAATCGGTGTGTAGCTAGTTATCGCGCACAGAAATTCGCAACCTTAGAACCAACTAACGTCACAACCTAGGATCGGTGAATATATCATTAGCTGGAGAAAGAACATCAAAAATTACACAAAAGTAGATTAGAATGAAGTTTGGTTCACAAATCAATTATCAGCTTGTACATTAAATAACGGCTCACCATTCAACATTAATCCGCTTTAGCCAATTAGCCGTTTCTGTTTCGTTCCAGCAATCGTGTATTTTATTCGCACTTTCTTCTTGGGAATCAGGCTTCATCTGCCGGACGAATGAAATTTTATCAAGCAGACGTGAAAATTCACATTAACGTCACCACACAATCAAAATTACTTGGCTAAATTTTTCTTCAGTTTCACATGAATTATTACCACCGGATCATCTCATCTGATATTAACTTTCCGACGTGTGAACGCATTCACTGCAGTGAGGCTTTTTGAAACGTTGACTACATCGGTTCCAAGCATGACACTGAAGAACGCAACGTAGCACACTACAACAGGAGCTTAGATGGTAAAGTTGTTGCAAATAGCAACATCAAGATAACCTTTAGAAAAACATCCGGTTTGTGCGCAATAAAATAAAAAAACAAACTAGCTTTTTGTTGGTAATTCATCATCGGACTAAATATCGTACATTTAGGTGGGTGCAAAAGCCAGTAAAGTACCAGAAATAATGTTCCACCTATAACTGAGCTGTAAGTTTTCATACCTCATCAATGTAAATGAACACACTCCAACTCGGATTGCTATTTCGCAATAGCTAGAGCCGTAAGGACTCGAACTGGTGTGTATGATGCTTCTAGAAGCAAGCTGAGCGTACAAAATGGGTTTCAGCACCTAGTCCATAATTATAAACACCTAATTTGTCCAGTCTCAATATGATACCAGTGCCAAAGAAAATTTCGCGTTTCGAAAAAGCAATTTTAGGTATATTGCGAAGAAGCATGTGAGCAAACGGCGTGCGTTTTTGTGACAACTAACAGATCCCAGTCGATGTGACCCCGCAGACTCCTTATGGTTGATAGAGTGAAATGCGGGCTTTACTGAATGGTTAGACTTCATCAGGTGCGAAGTGGCTGAAAGTTAGGAGAATGAACCTAGAACTAGCCAACCCAGGAAATACATCCGGTTGTGTTTAGATAAGTGCACTTAGCGACGTGAAGCCGTGAAAACCGTATTGAGGCTGTCTTGCTGATATGGCCTTACTTTCCCTCATAGCACAGCCGTTTGTCTGAAAGATGGAGGTATTTTGATGCTGGACGTTTCAATAAGGACTTAGCCATTTTTAGCAGTTTGTTCCCCTCCTCTCCCCTTTTTTCTTTAAAATGCTTGCTTTTTCTTCACGGTTTTGTGGCAGTTGAAAGTCAGCGTGAAGCGTGGATATATTGCATTTCATGAGTGTTGAGATAAAAGTAAACTCCGTCTTAAAGGCAGCATACCTCATTCAGAAAGAACAAAGAAAGATCCAAACGAACAGGAAAACAATATCTGGCGAAACTTCAGTTGGAAACGTTTTAAACCCTGATGCTAGACAAAAAGGTGATTTAAATACCACAAATATGCTGACCAAAATGAACGGAGTATTTATATGTACTAGTTTATACTTCTCAAGAAATGGACAATCAATTCCGTCTTATCAATATACCAACTTCGACATCTCCTAGTATGTTCCGTCACGATCATTAGTTTATACAATGTTCAAAACAGAGATTATGTTTACTTGTGTCGCCTCTTGTGTGGTTGGTGTGATTGGCCCAAGACGAGTCTGCATTGCTTTGTTCACTGATTTCAGTAGAATGTTGAATTTGGTCTCGAAGGGGTACTTCCCAGAAAAGTCAATGTAGTACTTCGTTCCTATCAAAATTCCTAACCATCCATCAGGTTCGTAATCTGGCTGCACACGCAGAAACAGTAGGGGTTTCTGCATACGATAGGCATACTGAGCCTCTGAAAGAAATAGGCTTCAACGTACATTCAAGTTGTAACTCACACAGTGGAACAAAGACCTTAGTTTTGGTAAGCTTTATTTCATTCATTGGATTTTCAGCTTTTTTCAAACAATGCCGTAAGAATGCCGATGCATTATAAAATAGTAATTGTTGTGAACACTCAGGCTGTATGTGAGCCTACATAATGCCAGGAAGCCAAGACCTTGGGAAAACGATGGACAGCGTACCTCTTTATGTTGTCACCAGATAATAATCTCCATATTCATGGAAGGAGTCAGGGGTTCTTGCGAAAATCAGAAGGGGATTAGGCTAATCCTAATCATTACTACGGTCTACTCACTGCAGGCCGAATGGTAGACATTAAGGGAGAGCGGGCAAGGGCACATGCTGAGCAGGAATCTGTTGATCAGTTTTTCATTTATCGCCAAATTTTTTAACAGTGGCAACAATTCCCAATTTTGAACTATAAAGTTGAGTTAGACATTTACGTACACAATTCAAATTCATCATAACGCAGGGGAGGTTTAACACCAGGTAATGGTGTTATGAAGATTGTTGACCTGCTTCTATACTTTGGAGGTTGCATCACCAGAAAACTATGGAAAAAGGAATGAAAACTAGTATCCCTCGGTCGACGTTCAATAACCTAAAACATCTTCAGTGACGTCGAGATGTCTTTTTGAAGCTTAAGGATAGTGCGTGTATAAGACGGCTGTTCCACCCTACGACTGCAAAACTTGACTACTCAGAAGACGTCATATACCTTACTGTCGATATTTGTGTTCGACCGTTCGAATCAAGTGGTGCCAAGTAAGCAAAGAGGTTGGGAGGCAGGTACTTGACAGTGACTGTCGAACGAGTTCTTTTGTCTAGTCTTTTACTTTGCACGGAATTATATGGTTAGGTCACGTACTGGGGATTTCACCTAGTAGATTGGCACATCAAGTAATCTGTCGGTTATGCAACCGGCTGGTGTGAAGTGCGAGGTGGACAGATGAATATCTAGCGTAGGAAAACGGACACCCATCAAGGGGCTGGTCACTGTTGGTCACGTTTATCTCCTGAGTTGAGGCTGTCATGAAATACAGGGTTAGTGGCTGGAGGCCTTGAGTGAGACGGCAGCCAACTGGACCCATTGGCATCAATACCGTTGTTTGTAGACCGAGTTGTTTGCGAAATGCAGCAGTGAAACTAGTCATGTATCCATCTTTCTGAAGACGCCTTAATTTCATTTATAGCTTGATTTTTTGTTTGCAAGTTGTAGCCGCCTTGATATTGAAGATTTCATCTGAACATTTGTTTTTAGCAGTCAGATCTCTTTTTTACCTTAGTTTTTTCGCTGCGGCCTGTTCTTTTCTTCATGGTTTTTGTGGCAGTCAAGCATAAGTGCAGACCACAAATTTGTTGCTGTTTTAATGTTGACGACTATTCAAATGAAGGCATATGTTTACATCTATGCAAACTGTGATGGAATTGTTATTATATCTAACTGAAATCGTCTAGGAGACATCACCATCACAGACAGCATTACGTCAGTGGTTGACACTAATGCCTAACTGCCACACAAGCATGAAGAATAAACAAGCCCTATATAGGAAGAGAGAAGGAAAAAGAAGGGGATGGGAAGGGAACTAACTACTGAAGATAATTGCGTTTATATTCAAGGTGCCTACACCTTGCAAACAAACAACCCAGCTGCAAGTGAGAATGAGGCGTCATCAGCAAGACAGCTTCCTTACGGCTTCGCTGCCCCGCGCCACTCATTTCACAGACAAGTCGGACAAACCACGACAACACTCATGCAACTGAGCTCGATTAGCCGCCATCTCACCTAGAGTCTCCAGCTACCGACCCCGTGAGTGGCGAGGGCCCAAGCCCGGGAAACGAACACGACCCACAGTGGTCAACTCCTTGGTGAAAGACTTCATTTCCGTATGCCAAGTCATTATCTGTCCACCTCGCACCTTACACCAGTCGGTCACAGTGTCAGCGAATAGTGCTCGGTGTGGAAGACGACTAGCTGGCATCCTTATTACATGAACTAACCAACTAAGCCTGTGCAAACGTAGAGATTGAACAAAAGAACTCGTTTAGCAATCACTACCAAACATTCGCTTTCTAACCTCTTCGGTACCTACACGCTGGTTCCACCAGATACGAGCGACTGAACACAGACATCGGTGATCAAATACTTGAAGACGGTTCACGTCTTCTACCCTGAGCGGCCAGGTTTCGCTGCCGTAAAGTAA
>QNGE01004168.1:50865-66932 GCA_008508345.1 Paragonimus westermani
TGGCTAACCAGCATTGGCCGGCTGGACACAAAGGCCCCACTGGCACACCTCCCGGTCTTATTCCTTCGGGTTTACACTGAATATGTAGTGTGTTGGTGGAACTGCAATTGGTGCAGCGCAAGCCAGTTGCAGTGATGGCTAAGCGCAGGCGTCCTTTGGCTTCGGCCACTGTGACAGGCTAATCTGAATCAGATGCCGCCAACCATATTAGGAGCGAGATACCTTAACTGTCCACCATAATGTTTTACACTGGAATCGAAAGTTCTTGAGTTATCGTGGGTCAACTTCTCTATCTTCCCTGCTGGTAGCTTCATTAGCAGATCTTGGGCAAACGACGCGGATTACTTTAGAAAGTTATTTGTATTTTCTGAGTGAAAACCTTGTGCCAGTTTGGCCAGGCCTGCACTTTGACAATCAGGCAATACCTGGTCGTTAAAGATATCTTCCTTCAACTTTTTTGTGAGTTTCACAGCAACTGTAACAAACGATCTGTTTGGCTGTCCAATTTTGGTGCACATTTTTCCTGCTTCTATTCTTCACCCCACAACTGTTTAATAAAGCTGTGAGTGTGTTAGTCCTCTTGTGAAAATAAACTGGAAACTCGCTAAGTATCTCGAAAGCTTGACCTACTTTCTCGATAGACGTTTTCTCTTGGGGTCAACAGAATGCACAAGATCAACGCACTGAGTGTGGGTGTTCATTATCGTACGTAATGGGGAAAGGTAAATAAGATACAGTGCTATTCTGGTGGACTGCTTCAACATTCTTTACAAAGTGGTTTTGCTTCGGAATTCAGAAGATTCCTCTGGTGTGCATTGGTTACTATGCTGATTATCTACACTGCCTCTTAACGAAGTGTCTAGTCTGTTAAGCACTTTTGAGTTTCCTGGATCGTGTCCATTAAAATCTTCAACTTCCAGACTACCGAGCTAACCCTCTAAGATTCACCATTACCTTCAAGCCCACCCAATACGGTTGGCAGAATTGCTGTTTGGCAACGTTAAGAACGATGTGACAACGCGTCAAAGGCGCCGACTGAATATAAGCACGTGTTCTACTAGGATGGATGGTTTCGAATGGAAAAAAGAATACAGATCACTAACTCAAAGCCACACTTCATCCAACGAAATGGGCTTCAAAGTGGAAAAACCGCTCCCACAACTTCCAAAATACTGTGGCTTGCCTGAAACGTTTTATATCGTGTCTGCAACCGACGCGATGGCAGCACAAGTCTTCCACCTAACTGGCACTAAACATAACCCAGTCAGTCTGTCTGGATGTCCTTATCTCCGGTCAGTCGGGCTACATTAAAGCAATAGGTTGACCTTAAGAAAGCCAATAAATCAGCGGCAAAAGGGGGTTCTTGGTGAAATTGTGACCGCAGTCATCACAGTCTTGATCGCACACAACCGCTTATGAACAATTTAGATCGTGGCGATGGTTCAAGCTGAAATAACTCTACGCTGCCTACTGTTAACAATACGGATTATGACCATTGTTCTAATCGCACTTCTCCAAGGGCAGTAGATATGTGGTCATCTCAGTCTTACGGCCAATCATCATCATCATTATCATCATCATCATCTTGACAGCCATGTGCCTGACCAAAAGGTACTGTAGCTCGGGCCGCCGCTCACCTCAACAGTGACGCGGAATATCCTAGAAAAGAACGTTATTTAGAAGGTCGACAAATACTAAAAGAAGACAAAGCAGATGAACTAGAAATGGTATGAATACAGGTACGCCATTGACTGCGACACACCGCCATCTCGAATAGAGTCTATAATTAGCGGTTTGAGTGATCGCAAGGATCTCATCCAGGCAGGCGATACCTGCCCACTCTGCTCAATGGAGCAGTCAAGGTCTTCATACTTCGTGACCACGTTGTTGCTTGACCACCACGCGGTTTCACCCAGCTGTTGGTGGCCTCAGTATATAATGCCCGGTACGGTAAACGCTCAGATGGCATACGGAGCACGTGACCCAACCACCGAAAGCTGTGCAACGTAACTACTCGACCAATTGATCGCGCATCCCGAACGTTCCGGAATACGCGCCGGCGAACTGCCGCATTGCTCACGCGATCAGCCCACTTAATGTGGGCCAATTGGCGGAGACAACGATGGCCTAACACAGCAAGCCTGTTGATATCTTGCCTGCGAACAGGCCACGTTTCCGAACCATACAGCGAAATGGAACGCACACATGCGTTATATACCCTTCCTGTCAGCGAAAACCGAACGACCTTTCGACACCATAGATGATGCAGTTTGAGAAAAGCAACTTGTGCCTTTGCTATCCTCGCTGATACCTCATCAGAAATATTACAGGCTGACGAGATAGTGCTACCTAAGCATGTGAAACTGTCCACAGTCTCAAGCGGGTTACCTGCAATAAAGAAAGTCGGGGTGGAAATGCCCCAGTCTTGAAGCAGCACTTTGCACTTTGAAGGTGCGAAGCGCATTCCATACAAACCAGCCCGGTCACTCACCTTGTTTAGCATGGTCTGCATGTCTTCGGCAGAGAGGCTAAGTAAGACAGTATCGTCCGCGTAATCCAGATCGGTCAATCTAGTGCCAGGAAGAAGCTCAACACCATGCCCACTGGATTCGCAAAGTGCACCTTCCAGAATGTCGTCCATGACAAAATTGAACAGAAAGAGAGAAATCAGGCACCCCTGGCAAACACCGCTAGAAGTGACGAACACCCGAGACAGTTGCCCATAAACTTTTACCCTGCTTTCAGAGTGAGCAAACAGTGACTTCAATAAATTCACGCATTCCTCTGGTACGCCCTTGCGAAGAAGAGAGCTCCAGAGAATGTTACGGGCAACTGAATCGAAAGCAGCCCTCATGTCCAAAATGACCACGACCGTGGGCTGCCTATATTACGGCCGATGTTCCAAGATCTGTCGTAGGTTAAACATGTGATCAACGCACACTAAGGGAACTGATCGGACATTTTAACTAAGGCTTGTCGCAGCTGGCATGCGACAATGGGAAAGGGTTGAAGTCGTTTTGCTCACTAGGAGACGGACACCATTTCACACACATGAACCTGTAAAGAAAGGTTGGTACAGATTTATCTGTTTGGTCCATGTGACGTGATTAACCGAGTCGGAGTGGTCAAACCATTGTTATATTGAGTTTAACATTTTTTGGAATGCTGGTGTCAGTAAACCGTGCAAAACTCCGTCGCGTGGGGCTAGTCGTTATTTTGTGTAGTCAGCTCCTGCTTTTCTTGTTGTCCCAATCCAAGGTTTTGGTAATCATGTGTTTGGCATACAAATGCAAGACTGAGACCGTAAGGTCTGTTCATCAGTAGTTTTTTCGATTATCGAGACGGAGTCGCCACTTCTGTTAAGCAACTATGAATGGATTGGCGTGGGGCCGTTAGTATGACCAATCCGACGGGACAAAATGAACTACCTAAGAACCCGATGGCTACTTCCGAAAAATAAACAGATTAAACAGTTTTCTAAACTGCATTCTACTGGATGGGTTGAATAACACAATGAAGCCTCTGGCCCTCTGATTATCAAAATGTAAACTCTGTTTGTGATTCCCACCCACTCTTTTGGCACACGTGGAAGTTGTCTGATTAACTAACAAGACAAAAGAAAGATGCCTACTAGTAAACTGAGAACCACAATCCTAGCCTTAACTCTCATGATTCAGCCGACCTTTGGTTGAAATCATCAAGGGGTATGAAGGCCAGTTCTTTTAAGTGACGCAAATTTCGTAGTTTCATTGGGATGTTGGTGAGATAAGTTCAATCACTAAAGCACACCTGCAGGAATCGTAAAATAACCCTTCTAGTAAACGATTTGCTCTCCTTATTTACGACACAGCCGTCTCATTGCAAAAGTTCCGCGTCTTGTACTAGGTAAGGCGTATATATCTCAAAACAGTAAGTCTCACCATTCTCAACTTTAGAAGATAGATCATACGTCAGAATACGTCCATGTGGCTGTAGAGTATCAGTGAAAATCACCATAGTAATGTTACTTAGGATACAGTGAGCGATAATGGTGAGAAGAGGCACTAACTGCAATTGACGACGGACCACCATATTTGAATGAAGCAATGACGGGGAAATGCAATAAGATGATACTCACAGGTTCCAAGTTATATAATACTCAAGATGAACTTCGTAGCCTGGTCAAATGTGCAAAGATGGAAGGCATTTCTGTTAATTAACAACAAAAGTGGCAACAAAGAATAAGTAATCCCGCACGGTCTCCTTGATCATCAAGTGAGCATAAGTAAAAATGCAGAAGGCCACTCTTATGCAACGTTCGAAAAACTACGGTGATTTTGTCCCAACCCGTAACGTATCCCTCCAGTGAAATCGTGAACTTTCATAGTAATCATGAGCCAACAAGTGTGTATGTCCGACTACTTGTTTAATTCAAATCACCTTACGGGATTGTGAAACAATCTTAACATCAGGAAACAAAAGTCAACCAAACTAAGGTGCGACGTAAACAGCCAGTCACCTGGTTTGGTGAAGTGGAATTATTCACCAAAGCTTGAGCTGTATATTACGTTCATCTCTATGAGCATTACTCTCATGATTTATAGACTTCATATGGGAGAGCCGTTAATCACGTCGAGTGGCGTTGATGTTATCGTTGTATGGCCGAGCTGCCTGGGAATCAAATGTATTTAAAGAAACAGGACAATAAAAGCCAAAAAAATGCCTTGGTAATGACGCACAGTTTTCACCCAAAGCTCGGTTGTTTTGTTCGTAAGGTGCGAGCACCTTGTTGATGTGAGTCCGAACATTGACACAGTTGTTTGTTTAATAGTCAAGCTCCCTCCTACCCATTTATTCCTCACCATGCCTTGTTTTTTCAACGTGGTTGTGTGACACCTAGGCAACAATGAGGTTCGCTAGTGTGTCATTCTTTATGATGATGATGTAGGTGATGATGACGCTGAGAGAATAACGATAGAGTAAGACGGCAGGTTGATAAGCACGCTCGAGTCTCTAATTTGCACCCTTTGTGATTAATTATATATCATCTTTATCATTATTTCTCCGATTTGGGACTTACAACTGAGTATAGCTGCTTGGGTTGCCGCTGATTCAGAGTGATTTCCAAGAAAAAACAAAGTACAACTGTGTTCCACGGAAAGGATGGGTAAACAAGTTGAATGATAAACGCCCGTCACTGACTGCGATAAAGTGCACCTTAGTGCTCCCACACGATAGTGTGAGTAATCGCTGGCTCGTCAGCCAAATAGGCGGCATCTGTCAGTCTTGTAGGAAGGAACGGTTAAGGATTCATAGACCATAAGATATCACCTGCGGATTTTAACCGCCTCAGAAATCCATGGCTGACCTGAATGCTTCATAAGTACACCCCCACCACTTGATTGGCAAATGCAATGCACTGCATTGGCCAAACCTTATTGTCCGAACAAACTATGGTTTATTTGGAATAAGACCTCCTGTAAAAAGATTGACGTGTCCCCTACAGAAACATGGTTTGCTGCTTCTACCGCGCGTGCCCCTCTCCCCCTGACATGGTTTCCTCTCTGCCCCATCTTGTCAACCCTGTGTACCCTGTGAGCCAATCAGTTTTCTCCCCGATTTGCTGGTCTTCATTGAATTGCACTTGCAATGAATGTGCAGTACACGCTGGGAGGATGCCTTCTCCCAAACTGAAAGCATGAGCGCAATTGTTGCCGATTTGTCAGTTCTATTTCAGGATCATTTTGGGAATGTCTGGTCTCCACGGCAGTTCCAAAATTTGGATGCAGTCGAAGCGGAGGTTGGGCGCTTCGAAGTTGGATCGAGTACTTCGTATCGCATCCGATCCACCAAACCCGCTTTCAGTGATCATAAGAGACGGGTGTACGCATGCGCACGTAGGTCACATGTATTGCGCTCATCCGCCGGTGTTCGAGAGACAGCCGACACTCAAACCGGATGCTCAGCGTATTTCAACGTGAACAAGAACTTGGATGACGAATTTGGGGTAACGAAATTTGTTATGTTGCACAATCATCTGTGCGACGTGATTGCTGCGTCGCCTCACCGATGAAGAAGTCAGAGAAATTCGACCGTGGCTGCTCAACGGCACCGTGTCTTTCAACATCACTCTGTACATCCGGGAGCACTTCGACAAGAAGACAACGACGAAGGATGTATGCAACTTGCGAGCACGTTTGTTCGGTAAGAGAAACACCGTTGGCTACCTAGGCCGTTTGCACACTCAACTGAACACAACTGGTAAGTGTTATTATAACGTAGATGATGATAATCGATTGACACACTTCATGTTCAAGAGTAAGGAACAGATCGAATTTTGTCGACGCTACCCCGAAGTTATCGGTATAGATGCCACTTACAGAGGTTGTAAGAAACGATATAATTTGTTCGTTTTAGTTGTTCTAAATAAAACCGGTGTGGGCCTACCGGTGTGCTTTGGTTGGCTTGCAAATGAAACTACGGTAACTATCGCCATGTTTCTCCGGCACTTCCTTCTCTTCGTGGGACCGATAGAGACAAGAACAATGATCAAGGACAACGGCGCGGCCATTCAAGGTGCAATTACGCAGGAAATGCCGCACGTCAATCAACTACTGTGCTGAGTGCACATATTGCGGAACGTGCGCGACAAAACTTCCAACGGCATTGTGAAGAAGTAGCTCTTAGTTGCAATGCTGACGCGTAGCCGCTGGGGGTACGCTGCAGCACTAGCTATTATGCAGGCCACCGATCCGGCGTTCTACACTCAGTACCTGATGACCAGGCTGATAAAGAGATCTGAAAAATGGACCAACAGCCGCAGCCCCAAAATCCCTACATTCGGCAGGCGAGACAACAACTTCGTAGAGGCGACTCATCATTCCATTAAACGACACAACTTGAACGCCCAGATAACAATCTGGCAGACCATAAAGCGCACCACAGCCGTTTTCGACCGTATAATCAACGACCGCCAGGCGCAGCTCGTGTAGGCCTGCTGCTCATAACCGCACATCAATAATCGTGCTGATTACGTGGGGTTGAGTTGTCGTTTGGTCCCTAAGGCGGTGCAGCGGATGTCGGAAAACGTAGCCAGCGGAAGTCACCTGACCTTCAACGCCTCCCACGCGGGGATTTGCGTGATGGACGGCAATCGGACGTACAACGTTAGTCCTACAACGCGGGCCTGTGATTGCCTCTTTGCAGTGGAGTACCTTCTACCATGAAGGCACTCCCTGCATGTGCATCAAACTTTCGGCAGGAATCTGGAAAAATTCCCTGTCGTTCCTCGATGGGCCAGAAGCTTCAATGGAATTCTGGACATCCCCGCTGTTGATTACGAGGCTCCCAGGAAAACCCACGTCAGATCCTCCGGGGTGGCAGCGTTCACCGAACTGGATATGATGGCAAGGAGACAGTTGGATGACACGACGTTCAACCAGATTCTTGAGGAGCTTCGAGAATTTCTGCGAAACTGTGGCCGTAGCCGACTGCCACCATACTTCTCACCGATTGCAAGTTCGTCTGTAGACACGTACAACGTTCTCATCGTCACCTCGGACCTCCCGAACAGTCCACGTGACGAGAAAACGCTACCTGCAATCGCATCGCAATTGACAGCTACTACACCGGCACCGGCCACCGCGAGTGATTTCCAGGACGTTCAATTGTTTCAGTGCAGTCGGGCACCGAAACGTCCAAGGACGAACACGGTTGCACCTGCTACGATGAATAAACCGCAGCCGATACCCAGCACAGCACCCACTGCTTTGCCAAAGGCAGAAGTCAGTGCGGATATTTGCGGTGAATGCGGGCAAAGGGGATCACCGGCAGAGGACCAGAGCATAGACAATTGGATAAAATGCCAATTCTGTCCGCAATGGTATCACTGGGATTGCGTGTTTACCTCATTCTCCGACGAAGGACTCTACTACACACGGTGCCAGCAATATTTCGAAGCAAGCACCACCAGGTGAGTTTTACTTTCGTTGCCTTTTAGCATACATTGCAGATCCGAATCGTCCTGAATGGATCTACATTTGCGGTTATGTGGAATAAAGTCCTCCAACAAATTTCAACTTTAGATCCACCACAAAATCCAACCCCTCCTAATCGTGGTGCGATGGTAAAACCAGAATGAAAACTGGGCTAACGGGGCTTTGGTTAACATTTGTTGTGCGAACGAGCCTACAGACCGCGTTTTTTCCTTCTAATTGTGTAGAGAAAACCGAGCGATGCGCGACGAAAACGGATGAAGATGGAAGTGTAGGTGGAACGGAAGAAGCAAAGAGGCCGAAAGTTAACGAAGAGAAGAAATCATCGCAAACGAATGCAAACGATCAGTGAAAAGAAATTCAGTCGCTTGTACACAATAAACTGCAAATACAAGTTTAAAATGATATTCACCGTCGTATTCAGTGAAAAATAGGTACTCTTAATGCGTCTATGCGGTTTCTGGTTGCAAATGGTGCACACATTGGTAATCGACTAGTGAAGTGAATAGGTTCACTTCTCTGTTCCGAATTCGGCTGTTCATTGTGTGTGAACATCGCGTGGGGATTGACGAGCCGGTTCCAGGTGATAACGACGTGATTGTGCAATCGGCCCACCACGTCGGATTGTCTCATTATTTATGCAGGTGTTCAGGTAAGCCAGATGTGCCTGTCCAATTATTGTCCTGCCACGCATGTTCACACTTCCCCCTGCCCCAAATATAGGGTGGTGGTGATTCATCCGCATCACGCGTCCGCATGCCTTCCCATATGCTTACTCTGAAAAACTACAGGGTGGTGGTGATTACCGTGAACACCTGCATAAACAATGCGACAAGCCAACATGTTGGAGAGTTGTGAGTCGCCGTTGCTGAAACCGCACAGACGCAATCGAACCAAGTTCACTTGTTCAGTCTATGTTCCAATTCGTCCCTATTCACTTCATTAGTCGATTACCAATGTTTGCACCATTTGTAACCAGAGACCGCATAGACGCAATCGAACCAAGTTCACTTGTTCAGTCTATGTAGACCAATATTTGCACCTTTGTCACTTTCTTCATTTCCCTAATTAATTTTGTCTCATTGGCTTCACATGTCTCTCACACGTCGTTGGTTGAGTTCCCTTGCGCATGACAGCCACAATTGTATGCCTCCATGTGCTTTCGGCGTTTCTGATTGCTGTACATGGTGCACTTTCGTGCAGAGTTTTCAGTGCGTCGGTGGCAGCATTCGTTCGGGTTTTCCCATAGGGTTTTGTCATCTTGTGCGCAACACAAATTTCAGCCTTCCTAATTGGTGTACATGGTCCATTTGGACACACGCACCTTCTTATGTTTCCCACTAAGGAAAATTTAGGACCATGTGCAAAAATCCTACGCCAAAGATTGACACGGCAAGTAATGGTCTATTTTGACCGTCTCAAGCAAAACACGCGGTTCTTGAATGAAAGCAGTGAGCTTCCAATGAACACTAATGCAGACATTATGGTTAATTAACCATGATGTCTGAACTGCGGACTACATGTACGGTTTGTAAACCGTACATACAGCCTTTAGTTCGGACGTACATACACACGTGAGAACCAAGCAAACTACATTTATTTACATTTAAGAAGATGACAGAATTCATATATTTTCTTAGTTCCCCATGATGAAAACGTTTTATATGACCGAACATCGACATTCAGATACCAAACCATTTGAAAAAAGTTTTGATTGTTCGACTATAGAGATTATTCACTTAAACAAATTCGTGCGATTCCAACTTCAGTTAGGAACTAATTTAACCTGTTTATTTTTACTGCTCTCAACAAAATTCATCGACTGCTTGTTAGCTCTCTTTTGCAGCGAAGCCTTTTGTTTATTGTTGACTGCGTTAGTGTTTCGATTACACTTTGCGCTTTTCTTCAGATTTTTGTGTTCTTCGGTATTCGCTTGAACAAGCAGGGGTAGCGACAGGCACTTCGCACACTCGAATTCACCACTCACGTCACGTGCCCACCCATCGTCCCATTGTGTCATCGTCTCGTCTTACTCCCGCTCTCTCCCACGTCAACCTCGCGTGTCGACAACATGCCACTTGTTTGCGGACTGATTTGTTTTCAACCAGTCGTCTCTGGTTCACTTCATTTGACTTTTATTGGTGAGTGATTTCAATGAGATTCACATTTAGATTTGCCCAATCATCTCAACCACGACAGTAGGTTCCACGTCCGCGCTGTAGACGGAACTCAGAGGAGGCCAGTGTACGGGGGCCTCCGTACTTCGGTGCCTGACCGCGGTACCATCTTAGGTGGGCGTCATCGTTATACAGCGCGAAGCGTGGCACTGTCTGTGTGTCGAAGGTGGCGACAGCTCCAAGTTATCCTTAATTTTCGGTGCCGTGTTCAGCGTGGTTGGAGAATGCAGTAAGAGCTTGCGCTTGGTACTCGCGCTGGACACACCGATGACCCATTGCTCCAGCACTCGTTGGTCATGCTTTCAAAGGAGAACTCCTTATCATATGCCTGCTCGGCGAGGTGTCGTAGTTCTCTAGCGAATGCGCCAACCCTCTCTCCTGTTTTTCGTCGTTCACCTTGAAATTATTCCCTCCCCATCATGCTGGCAACCCAGCCGATTCTAACAATCGGTCGAGCTCTTGGAAAGTTCTATCCACGGTCTCTCTATCCATCGCTTAAATGTTCAGAACAATATCCAACGCCTCCCCTGATAAGAGAACAGGGAGTGCCTTGCTGCGCCGGAGGGCGAAAAATTAATCGATTCACAGCGCTGCCATGCCTTTTCACCGTCGATACGGCATCCTCAGGACAAACTTCTTCGGCATCAACAGAAGCAATGCAGCCGCTGGCTGCGAGAGGCACACTTGACCGCCTACATTCATCGCGCCCGTCGTACATTTTTTTCTGGTGTTCTGATCATATTCTGCCTGTTTTGCTGGCATTTGTCTTCTCTAGGCAGTAGCATGGTCGCCAGAATGTAATATACCTGCAAGAAAAGGGGACGAGAGTTCGCCGGCAACTGTTTATCAAGACCACATAACTACTACAAAAGTGAGGTCAAGGTAAGAAACGGTTCGGCAGGTTAGTTTTTTCCCAATCGGGACCTCTTCCCCGGAGACTGCACAAACCGCCGGCTCTGCAACACAATGGAGATGGACAGCGATTAGCAGTGGTTAATGACCTCCGATTATGCCCGTTAGTTCCCCGAAGACAACAATCATTCTCACTTGCACCATTTTCACTACAACAGTGCAACCTTCGAATCATGGATATTTGTGCTTCTGATTATTGTTGGTCTGTTTCCGCCAGCTGCGCGTTTCACTGACGGTTATTTTGTTTCCCAGTATTTTGACGTATTCTCCATAAACTCGCAAAGCATGTCTCTTGAATGCGTGTTTCTGAGCAAGCCGCTCCCATAACGGTTAAATGCAAGTTCGTCTCGGTTTTATCCGTGTTTCCGATCATTTTTATCCACAGCTCAACTCAGTTAGACTGATCAGTCGAAATTTTACGCAAGTTAGATCCGATATTGAGCATTATAAATGCCTCGAAAAACATGCACCACCAAACGCTTGTTGATACCGTAGCTAAGGAATTACACAGGATGTTACGCCGTTCAAGAAAAGTGGTGAAGTTTGATGTAACTGATAGGATACCTAGTGATGCAAATGAGCAAAATGTTTGAGCACATAGAACGTCAGACGCAACTCCGTCAAATAAACGAAGGGAAACTCGCGCTCTGTAGTGAGCAGAGGTGCACAAAACTAGCGCAACTATTGAAACCGAGAAATTACATGAGGGACGATGTCATAAGAATTATTGCTCTCAAAGACAAAACGGTTGTCGGTGGCCCTCTAGCGATGTGAGAAATCTTTAACTCACATTTCGCCGCCTCGTTTAACATAGAAAGCACCTCATTACCTGCCAATATCCTGTCAAAAGCGGATGAAGCTTTGAGTAATGTTCTAATCGATGTTCGATGTGTTCGTTCACAGTTAGCTAGCATTAGGCCCTCAATCCATCCTGGACCAGATGGTATCCCACCAATGGTCGTCAAGCAGGCAGGTGAGGATATACCCATCCTCTTACTCAAGTTGTTCACTCTATCACCTTTCTCCAGCACTTTGCCTCCTCAGTGGAACACCTCAATCATTATGCTTCGTCACAGAAGTGGTCCAAGGCAGGGCGTTAGTAATTATCGTCTCATCGACCACACGTCACTCTGCTCGAGAATCTTTGAAAGGATGATAAAGATACACATAGTCGAGTTCTTTAGGACACAAAACCCTATAAACCCTTCACAGCACGGTTTCCTCAGCAAGCTCTCCTGTATGACATGTCAGCTGGAATTCTTAAATAATATACCGACGTCTGTTGACGCAGGAAATGCGGTAGTTATCATACTCTTGGACATGCAAGAGGCTTTTGATCGTGTGCCTCATAAGCGCCTCTTGATCAAAATAGCATCTTTTGGCATACAAGATCCCTTGTATAGCTGGCTGTCGTCATATCTCGAAGGTCGCACTCAAACAGTCAAAATAGGAGGACACTATTCAACACCAAAACCAGTAACTACTGGGGTGGTCCGAGGAAGCGTTCTGGGTCCGTTGCTTTTCTTAATGTACATAAACGATCTGTGCGACGTTATTACACATGGCAAGCCCTTTCTGTTTGCTGACGTTATCAAAATTGTTTGCATATTCCGCCAGCATAGTAACATCAATTTTTGTCTGCAAAATGTGCGACAGGATATAGCATTATTGCAACTGTGGTGTAGAACATGGCCGATGTTGTTCTCAGCGAATAAATCGAACATCGTCACATATGGCTGTAAATTACCTCATGGCTCCACCTCACTAGATGGTTGTAGTATTGATACAGCTACTGCGGTCAGAGATGTAGGAAAACGGTGTTTAAACTCCTTCAATTTCTCTTAACAAGTATGCTTCCAGGTAGCAAAAGCTAGAAGAACAATAGGCTGTATCAAAAAGTCGTCCAGTCTACCAGATGCGACGCTGACGCTCTACAAAATGTGTGCTCGTCCTCAACTCGATTATTGCACTTTCATTTGCTGTCATCTACGCAAGTCTGATAGGCTTGTTTTAGAAAACCTTCAAAAATCGTTTACCAAAAGCTTATTAAGGTATTCTTCTTCGCTCACCTACCCATGGCGCTGTATTGATGCACGTTGGTTGCGTAAGCTAAAGTTCAACCCGACGCTGCTGTATGAACTCATACATTCAGATGCGATTACTACAGCCATCCATATAGTCTCAGAAATGAGGGTTTCATCTTGCCAACCCTGATATCCCGGAAAACTATACGTACAAACTTCTTCCTTGTAAAGTATTCCTACATTTGAAATAACCTTCCAAATTATGTCCGAGCCAATAACAACATTCAGCGATTTAAAATGATTTGCACAGCTGTCTCACGTTAACAAACACGTTGTCTATCTTCAAAATCTCTGTATCCCCTGATGACCTATTTGCGTGTGGTCCGAGAAACAATCAGCTGTCAGAACGGCATTACGCTGATAACCACCCTAACACTCCTCGGATTGTGAACGCGGCGCTTAATAGTAAGTCCAGCAGAACGACGTTATGTAAGCTTTAGTTATCAGACACTCACATCACGCGGCTCTTTAAACCGTCGGCTCAATCCTCCGTATGCCCCAGTAAATCCCGAGTAATTAACAGAATGCCACAACGAACAGTAGATAGGGTTGTATTTTCCAATAATCACAGCAAAAATAATAATATCTTATGAGTTCTTTCTCAAAGAATTCCACCAGCACAATGATTGTCATAGTAAATGTTATAATCCCACATTATTTCATCTAACGTGCGAAATTACATTCTCCATTCCGATCCCTATATCATCCACTGAGCGAGGAAACTTTTCTACGACGGATGGGTACAGGAAATTTTGTCTTAGATGAACGGTTCGTGATATGTTCAACTTTTTGACGTGTTTCGGGGAATCGACGAAATCCTGCGTTAGAATCTGCCCAATCGTTCACTGGCTTTTGGGATTTTCCGCTCCGCCTCACCAAAGCCGACCTATCTTGACATTTTCCGGGCGCAAATTTAATCCGTTTGGACACTGTTACCAGAGTGACCTGGAACCATTTAAAAAATTGCTCATCTCACGACCTTGTATAAAGTGAATTAGTGTAACATCCCATTTGTTTGAGACTAAATCTGTGAGGCGACCGAACTATCTCCTTCTCTGTTGTGTGCGTCAAAGTTTTCATAAACTACATTCATTTACCTGTTGACCACGTCCTTCTTCACGGAAGGCTTCACGTTTTGCCACTAATTACTTATTCGTTTATTTATGGTTTGTAAATATCTGCAATGATCGCGCATAGCCCAGCATGTTTCTCACATATGCGTTGAGAAATATACATTATTATTCGGAAAATCTATTACAGCGCTCAACTGGTTGTTTTCAACTCCTTTCACCCTTGTAACTCCAGTTCGGCGATCTACGAATTTGGCGATATGATCTCGGTTGATCTCACTGAACACGGATGGTTGCAGGCAACGAATAGTGGTAATTACACAAAATCTCTAGTGTGGAACTCCGTCGGCAATTTGGGTGTGACTAGAAAGAACGAACACGTCCCGAAAAACTTTGATGTTTGCGTTACAGATGAACATGTTTCGTGTGGTCCATATATTCCATCCAGAAAGTGGACACCACATCAACTTGATATCCACAAGGATAGGTAGGCAATGAAACGTCCTGAAGTATAGTCAAAACAAGCAAACATACACGAATTGGAGTTGAACTGTGTAACGGAGAGTTCTTTTTTGTAGGTGCCGTTTAGTTTCTGTTTATCTAAGTCGTGTGTGTGGTTTACTGGGCCCTTAGATCACCCATGTTCGTGTGGTTTCCCTATGCAGGACTGTTGTTGAAATCTTAACTTTGGAAGAACTCTGTCACCTGTTGCATCTGTGTTACCCAAAGTTGGCTCACAAGTGTACCAAACAATCGGAGCGGAAACGGCCGGCAATTTCAAATAACACAAGGTCATCCCGGAAAATACGTGAGCAACGTGCAGTAGACGCCGGAAAACGCGCACGGAATGAGTTTGAACTGTGTGACAAAGAGTTCTGCTGTGTTGTTGGCACCGTTTTGGCCCTCGTTCGTCTAGGTCGCGTGCGTGGCTTACTTAGCCTTTGGTGCCTAGCTATTTGCGTTGTATTCTCTCGAAGGACTATTTTTGGAACAACTGCTCCGGAAGAGCGCTATCTTCTGATGCCTCTACGTTGCTTCATTTTGGTCTGCAAGTGTGACCGGCACTCAGAATGAAAACGGCTAGTTTGCGTGTCACATTTTGGCGGTCAACCCTGGATGAGAAATAAAGGAACCGCAAGAAAAAAAACGAATTTCCAAGACAAAAAGGTGATTGCCACGAGGAAAATATAAATGTCAAACAATTAAAGTTTAGGATTAAAGAAAAAGGAGTGAGGATAAAAACAGATGTAGGAAAGTTAAAAAAGGACGGACAGGGGGAACACAAGCACTTTCATTGACCCGATTTGTTCATCGCTAATTATGTTGGAGCTACGATCGCCATGTTTGCGCTTTTCGTTCCTAAACTTTGTGGGTGCTGAAGCGTTTATCTGAAATAGTAAGGATAACGCGTACTCGAACATACGACTCCGCCGCGTGCTTGCTTGCCGGTCCGCTGTGTCAACGTTCCGTCTTGTTATTCTTTCGTGCTCACGTCGACTTCGTGTGTCAATAATACGCTCCCTTTTTACTTGTTGCAGTATTCTCAACCGGTTGGCTTTGGTTCATTTGATTCTACAGATTAGCGAGCCCGTTCAAGTCGCATATTATAGTGTGCACTCGAGTTCGATACCTTTTTCTTCTCTCCTGTTAAGTCTCGTGCCTGTATGACGTGCAAGCACATACATATATTAACTTATATGTTCCGTTTGCTTTCTCTCAGTTGTTGTGGACATTAAGGGATTAAGTCCGAATTTCCGTCTCCCGTATCACTGAGCATGTTAAATATTTCTGCTTTTGGAGGCGTTGTTCCAGAGCCGTGTTTTGCCTTGCTGGAAATAGAGTTTAGTAATC
>QNGE01004169.1:16812-34811 GCA_008508345.1 Paragonimus westermani
GACTTCGAATAGCCCTAGAAATCGCACTTGAATTGAAACTTCCCACGCAAGTAATAAGGAGAATACCTGGCACTGGTAGCAGTAAGCAATTTTTATTCATGAATGGAGATGCCTAATTTATGGATGTACAACAGTATTAAAGAAATTTCGGCCTGTCGTTGGCTGATCTCATTAGCACATGCAACGTCATAAACTGTATGTTAATTGGTGGAATATGGAACGGATGAATTGGTGAATAACGGAAGGCAAAACACTGAGACCGTTCGTCCAATCCTGATGTTGTATCTTTGACGCGATATTTGGATTGACAGTTCGTCAAATCTTCTGTTGTGTCGGGGTTTGGATAATCGGTGAATCGAGATTTCAAACACACTTGGCCATGTCGTTTAGTTTATTGACGGAAAGTGACGTTAATTGGAGGAATATGTGGACTATTTTGATATCGTCAGCAAACAGAAAGAGCGTACCGTGTTTAATGATATCGCACACGTCGTTCATGTGCCTTAAGAAATGTAGCGGTCCTAGAACGCTTCCTCGAATCAGCCCACAAGTCATGTATGCAGAAGGATTTTAGGATGATCTAGAGGCGCTTGTGAGACACACGATCAAAAGCCTGCTACACGTCTAAGGGTATGATATTGACCGTATTTCCTGCATCGAATGACATCGATATACATGGTTTAAGAATTCCAGCGGGCATGTCTTACAAGAGCGCTTAATAAGAAACACATAGTGTGAAGGTTTATAAGGTTTTGTTACCCCCAAGAAATCGGCAGTGCGTACCTTTATTATCCCTTCAAACACTCTAGAGCAGACTGGGGTGTGGTTGATTTGACGATAGTTGCTAACGTTCTGCCTTGTACCACTCCTGTGGCAAGGCACAATTATTGCCTTTTTCCAGTGAGTCGGAATGTGCTGGATAAAGGTAACAGGTTTAACAAATTGAGTAATAGGATGGGTATATCCTCGCCTTCTTGCCAGATGACTGTTAGTGGGATACCATCTGGTCCAGGATGAATTGAGGGTTTAATGGTAGGTAACTGTGAACAAATACTTCGATCACCGATTGGAGCATTACTGAAAACTTTGTCTGTTTTCAACGGAGTACTGGCGGGTAATAAAATGCTTTCTATGCTAAACGAAGCAGCAGTTAAAGCTTTCGCATGTTGTAACAAGGTCAGCGACAACCGTTCTGTCTCTGACAACAATAACTTTCATAGCAGGGTCTCTCGTGGAATTTCCCTGCCTCACCAGCTGCATTGTTTCGAATCTGTCGAACACAGGCCTGCGGGCTAGATGCTGCGAGAAGCTGGAATATCCCCTAGGATCTGTAGGTGGATCCAGACGTTTTTGTCCGGAAGATCTTGTAAAGCGACAGTAAGATCGGTACTGTCGGACAAAGTTTTTCCGTTAGGTGGAATGCCTCAGGGGTCAATCCGCATCCCCCTGCTGTTCTTCGTATACATAAGTGACTCGACGGTCTACTTAGCCTGCTTATGTTAATTGTATGCACCGGATATAGAGCAGGCTGGAGGTGCACAGGATTCGGGCGCCCTCCAGGATGACAGTCGAGAGATCTGTGAATGGACATTAAAGTGGGATCTACCGTTAAATGTTCTCAAATGTCATATTCTCGCTAATGCCGTACAGTCACCAACCAGGTGGTTAAAGGATGCAAACAGACAGACAGTCGAACTGGCAGCTAAGTGACAAATGACGGTTTGGGCGTTCAGGTCAATAGTACGTTTGCTATATCTGCCCAGTGTGCCGTGGTTGCAACTAAGGTACGGCAGTCGTTATATCACCTGAAATCCGCGATTGATAAGTCAGGCAAACAGTGTTCACCCCACTGCACTCGACCAGAGTTTGTCCTCATATAACTCATTGTCCCCGAGCTTGCTCACCAAATCTCAAAAAGGACATAGCCGTCCTCGACGAAATACAAAGGCTCGCCACACATATGGTATGGGGTATGAAATGTCCAAGTAAACAAGACCGATTAAGATCGTTGTTACTATTCTCACTCGGAAGCCGTCGGGTGAGAACAGACCTCACTGAAGTGTCACAGTTACCCACCAAACTAGCCTAAATTCACTGGCATGTTTGTTCATGGCTCGGCAGGAGAGAGATTTAAGAGGTCATAGGTTCACAATCAAGAAAGCGTGATCACATTCGTCCATTCGATTTAAATTTTTCACGAATCGAATAGTCAAATCGTAGGACAAATTGGTTGTAAGGATTGTTGGAGCCTTGAGCGTGGATGCGTTCAAAAGAGAGCTGGAAAAATGTCGGAAAGTGTAGAAAATGACCCAACAAAATAATATCCAGTCAGCACCCGTTATCGCAAACCGATCGACTGTGAAAAACAAGGACTAAGCACGTTGAACCCCGTGTATTGATATCAACCCTGGGGAATAGAGCGTACAGAGAAACACATCAAGCGAACGAGGCACGGAGCGAGTTAAGTTTCTAGCCCCGGGACGGATGTTATAAAATGGGTAAGTTGACTAGAACAAAAGTAGGTAACTAACCCAAAATCATCGAAAAAAGTACAGATTACTGTGACTGACAGAATATTGCTTATTATATTCGCCACAATCGGCTTTCTTCCTAGGATTTGTCAATTATTTGCCTTTGTCCTTGCCCCTTGATCACTAGTGAACATGTCCGCATAGCCAGGAAATGCAGTCTCCTCAACGTCCGGATCACACCAGTCAAGCACCAGGACGTCAACAGGCGAAGGACATCATCAAGTTCTGGATTTGTAATTGAAAGTGAATTGAAAACTGAATCGCTGACTCTCTGAAAAACAATGAAATCGTTTCTGGAATTAACTGCAATTATGCTGAGATTTGCGATTCCACAGTTCATGATACGTAACTTTCGAAGGGTGATGGTTACCATTGGTCCATTAAAATGTGCCACCCTTCTTTTTCCGACCAATCAAACGAGAGGATTAACGGTCATGAGTCTGGGCAACTCTATTGGATCGTGTTTTCTCCTGGTGCCTCCTCATCGCATCGCCACACACCAATGTCGGGTTGTGCGTTGCTGCCCACGTCTGTCAACATTCCTGAGGAAGAGGTTGCTATCTTGGACTTCTGGGAGAAGAATGAATGTTTTAAAACCTCACTGAAACAGTCAGAAAGTCGTCCTAGGTATGCTTGTTATGTTTGTGAAACGCACTACAACGTAGATTTACGTTTTACGATGGTCCACCCTTTGCGACAGGTCTCCCTCATTATGGGCATCTTTTGGCTGGGACTATTAAAGACATTATACCTCGTTATGCTCATCAGTCGGGTTTTCATGTCGAACGCCGTTTCGGTTGGGATTGCCACGGTTTGCCCGTCGTATGTAGCTTTTACATTATTAACTAATCTCTCAGGAGTATGAGGTAGACAAGGAATGTGACATTCATGGCCCTGACGATGTCGCCAAAATGGGAATTAATGCATACAATGATAAGTGCAGGTCTATTGTAATGAAGTACAGTACACAGTGGGAGGTTAGTCTCATCAGAATGCTCAAATTCATGGCAATTCGTAGCAAATGACCAAGCGGCTGGGACGTTGGATTGACTTCCAAAATGACTATCGAACGATGTACCCAACTTTTATGGAATCAGTTTGGTGGGTGTTCCGACAACTGTTCGATAAGGGTATGGTATATCGTGGAGTAAAGGTGATGCCATTTTCCACTGCATGTGCAACACCGCTGTCTAATTTTGAAGCCGGCCAAAATTATCGGGATGTTCAGGATCCTGCAAGTAGGTGCTCTTTGTTGGTTTACTGTTGTTAGTTGTCGTCAGTTTTCCTTTGACCAGTCAACCAGATGTGGAACTCATCGCCTGGACAACGACGCCTTGGACTCTAGCAAGCAACCTTGCATTGTGTGTACACCCTGACAGACAGTATGTGAAAATTTTTGGTAAGTGTTGGTTTTTGGGGAGGTTCTGAATAATTTGTAATGAGGCTCAAGAGCTTCAGCTTCCAGCTGGAACTGTCGTCGTGGGTTGTAATTTCTCAGAAACTCCCAGCAAACATTAGCGTTCTACAGTCTTGTGGGTTTTCTTGTTATGTTCACCTGTTAATCTCTAGGTTACACACGGCATTTTCATCATTACTGACAGCAGTACTTCTAGCTGATATGTTGTATTTGCTCTTTTTGTTCTTGCCGTCTTACATATCTACGTGTGAAGTGTAAACTAAACAATAGCTGGTCTCAGGAGGGTGTTGCGGGTGACATAAGTAGCGAAGAAAAACAGTTAAGAGTGAAATGATCATTCCGTCAGGCCTATTGTGGGGTCATTTGGTATCCTTCAATATGTGTTCATGCTCCTTTGATCGTCAGCACAATGTCTGACCGTCTGGTTGGGCGAAAGTCAACTGCGTAAGTCAGGCGTGGCTTTTGAAGTGTCATACGAGCTCACAAATACCTTCAGTGGGCACTGAACCAACCTGTCTTTTGCAGTTCAGCGTTGCAGCAGTCGATATCCTAGAGGACTGATAATCTGAGAGTGATTTGGAAGTCCTCCGGTACATTTGAGTCCTCCAGTGTGCGATCGACATTATTTCACTTTGTGACGGTTCACGAGAAGCCTGGAGCATCCAAGTCATTTTGAAGCTTCAGTTAACTAGTTTTCCCTAACTCTTACACATCTAGTTGGAAGGTATTGCTAGACTGACGGGGCTGTGTGTTTACTGGCACTTTTAATGGCAAGTCATTCGAAGTAATCAACAGATTCACGTAGCTTGGACCTGCACGAGCGCCGGCTTTGAAATTTGCTCATTCCATACAGATCATGTCCCTTGAATATCTGTTTGTGGAGCATCGCCCGTATATGGTGGCACCGCCACTTGAGCAGTCAAATTTCCGTGACGTGCGGTGAAGACTGATAGACTCACCTTATATAACAGTTTAACCTCCGGTTAAGAAGGATGGGGCACATATTCCTCAGGTAGGTAACGTACCATGCTGGTAGTGTACGGCTAGAAGAGCTTTCTAGTCAGCAAGCATCCGCCATTGGAGTGAACAACGGTTGATCTCAATGTCTTTCCTGTTTAGACTGATGTTCCTTCGTACACCACAATACCATTGGGGCTGTAGGCCACAGTTTGTAGCATTTTAAGGATAATTTGCTGGTAAGTACAGAAGAGCGTGATAATCACTGGCTTACCACAATGTGTATTGTCTAAACACCCTGTTGTACACTTCAAATCCGGTGGCGCTGGTGACAAGAAGTTTCAGTGTACTTCTCTGGCTTATCCTGTTGTGGCGGACTGCTGATTTACTTTCATCACTATTCATTCAAAAATATCAATTCTCTCGGTACATCTGAATCCCGAAAAAGTTGGTGGACGTCAAACTGTTGTCCGGTTGTAATTTTCGAACATGCTCATGACTAAGCGAGTTCACTCAAGACCTAACGTTTTCCAATAAATGATGAATTTGCGGTTTTTCCTTGATGGTACTATGGAATGGGAAACATTTTTAGGAGTTACTTTTTACTTAGAATATTTCACTGGTTGTTCTGTATTTCACAGATAAGCAATTGGGACGTACGTTCATTCTGATGGAAGCGCGCTTACCCAGTCTGTACCGAGGAGAAAATGAATACACTATACTTGATAGGTACGTTTCTAGTTGTTCGGTTAATGTTTTCGATTCCTCTTGCTTGGCTCTTATTTGGGGCAGCGCACGTGCCTGTGTCGAGTTATCGATATGATGGTTAGGCACGCCTACTTACATGCATGTGCATCATTGTCTTACAGTCGGACGCATCCAACCAAACGACCAGTCTCTGACCTTTCCATCGATTAGCATTTGTTGCTTATGTTACGACCTACGTATGTGATTGTGTGCTATGGTATTGGGTTCGCGGCTCGAAAAGCTTGTTACTTAGTGACTTTGTTTCTAACTAAAGATCTCCTGTTCACTTAAGAACAGTTTAATGCGCACTACTCTTTTTGTGATGCAAGCTCAACGTAGCATAGGATTGACGATTCAGAGGTTTTTTGAACTTTCAGATCCATCATCATCATCATGATCATCATCATCGCAGGCAGCAATGCATCGATGGTTCTCATTGATGCTTAACTGCCACACAACCATGAAGACGAAAAAAGCAAACCCTGTATAGGAAGAGAGAAGAAAAAAGAAGGGAAGTGGAAGGGACCTAACTAATAAAAAATAGCTCCATCTATATTCAAACATTCAACATTGAGGTGTCTAAACCTTGCAAACAAACAACCTAGCTGTAAGTGAGAGGCGTCATCAGGAAGACAGCTTACCTACGGTTTTCACTGTCTCGCATCATTAAATGCATTCACTTCACAGATAACCCGGAAAATTAACAACAGTCATGCCACAAGGCACGATTAGCCGTCATCTCACTTAACGTTTCCAGCCGCCATCTCTGGGAGTCGCGAGTGCCTCAGCCTGAGAGGCGAAACAGACCTACAGTGATCAGCCCCTTCCTGAACGTCTTCATTCCTTTACGCCAGGTCATCATCTGTGCACCTCACACCTTGCACCAGTCGGCTGCAGTGTTGGCAGAGTGCTCGGTGTGGCAGATCCACTTGCGTCCAGTGCGGACCGCAATTCACCCAACGTATGCTTCATGTAGATCACCTGATACCAGTACACCAGTGTTTGAAACTGTTGCTTAATCAGTACAAAACCAGAGAAACAATCCGTGTTTTATAGATACAAGAATAGGAAGGGATAGGACGTAAACCCCCATCTTTGAACTCAAGGCAGTCACACCTTACAAACAGAGCGGAGTTTTCAGCAAGACGAGGGTGATCTTCCCGCGACAGCTTTTGTACAACTTTCATTGTTCCGCTTAACGGATTACATTTACTTGACATAAACAAAGCAACACACGTCTCCAGGCCCAACCAACCGTCATATCCCCTGATTTTTCCAGGCGGAAGCCGGGTCATAATCTGGTAGACGGACACGACGCATCGTCAATGACTTACTAGTAGCTGTTTTCCTGCCCATTTTACAGGCCCTCTCTGAACGCACGGCAGTAATCTGGAGATGAATCGGCTAGGACAGCCCGCCGTATCTTGCTGTACACCCTGATACTTCATTATTTTTGGAAGTGAAGAAGACCACTGGCATATTACACCGTTCATCAAGGTGTGTCCGGCGTTTAGCGCTGTTCAGCTGGATCGGACCTGACATCTAAAAAAGGTCCGCGCTCGCAGCTCACAGCACATTAGCACGTGTGTATTGACTGAATGTTCATCCATCCAGAGTGATTCAAATAATTTTTTGCTTGCCTTACCACACTGGTCGACTATATGGCTTTCCGGATTTGATTCATTCACCTGGTCACTGTTTTGTGCTATCCGACGGAGCTCTGTACGCCAGCCAAAGATCAGACAATCTTTGAATGTTAAAGACAAGCAGACTAGTGGTTTGGATAGCGAAATCGTTGATTGTACTCATGACAACCATTTTGAGATAGGTGTGACAGCAAGTAGGACGAAAGCAGGTCGCGGAGCCTATCACCAATATTTAGTCTCCACTAGTGATTTGTGCGTGGACATTTATATACCCAGACGAAAACTTGGTCGTTTTCATTGCGCTTTCTTATTTGTTGCCTTGTTTTTGTCTAAGCATGTGGGGTGCCCGGGACGTGACACCTTTTCCGGCCAAGCGGTTGGGGACGGCAGTTTGGGTGAAACTCGACTGGCTGAATAAAGACTTATATTTAGCTAGGGCTGCCCGGGTGATCGATGGCAGTAGGCAAGTGCACGCATGTGGTGTTATCAGTTAATATTTTGTGGCCAATACTTAGCCAATATTAACTGATGACTAATCTTGCTCTGCAGCTCGTAAGCTCAACCCACTTTCGCCAAAGTTACCGGAAATTAACCTTTTTCCCATTATTTTAACCAGCGTTAACTCAGCATGTTATGTATGATGTAACGTATTCCGTGAGGTATCTAGGAAATTTGTTTAGCGACTGATAACCTCGGCACCGAAAATCCACTGTTAATAATGGTACAGTGCATTTCGTGTTGATGGAGAGTCTACTGCATCACACATTGCCCAAAATTATTGTTGATTTTAGAATCATGACTGCTTCACTGGAAAGGCTGCATACTCAATCGCCTGGCTGGCGGTCAGTTTCGTCGTTGGTTGGGGTTCTGGTACGACCGGGTAACGATTTGTATAGTAACATTTTATATTCGCTCCTCAGTGCGGAACATCAATTGCCAAAAATAGATACAGGGCTTCTTAGATGGGTGAGATAAATGGTCCAAGCGAGAGGAAAAGACTAATATAATACGACTGAGTTCTCAGCTCTCTCAGGCTTATGCACAGTTCTTTCTGTGCACAGTGTTGATCAACCACAGTTGTCTCGACAACACGCGATCAATGCAGATCTGCGGTCCCTGGTTACCTCAGATGTTATTTTAGGGCTTATCCGATGAGCTGTAAACAGTGTTAATGCAGAATTTGATGTTATTGGGACTTTGCGAGAATCCGTGTAAACACACTTTCGATCTGCTTTGTTAGCTGTCCTTTCATCTTACAGTTCAGGCACCCACGCGGCTTTCGGTGCAATATCCACCGCGTTTGCCTAGTGATAAATAAACGCGTTTTCAGGTTGCCAACCTGGGGCCGTTGTCCTTTAGTTAAAGATAACGACAACGTATCGGCCTGGTCCACATCGATGTCGTTGGAGTGGTTCGGATTTCGACCATCTTGAGTGACGTGTTTGTGGACAGTCTAACTTCGACAACTGTCCATTCTAGTGTGAAACTTCATCCAGTGTGTACAGAAACGTTCTAACCAACTTTCGTAAGCTTTTATTGTAAGTACTGCGTTCCTCTGCCACACAAATATCATTTTGCCGGCTTTCCGAATTTATGTTTGACTAGGGTGCTTAGAAGTGGTTTTCAGTTATCTTCCGTAACTCATAAGTTACATTCAAACTTATTTACTGGGTGTCTGACTTACTATCCATCTTTTTTATACGAAATTTGCGACATCAGCTCTCTTCCTACATAGCGTTTATCAAAACGCCTTACCGAACTTGTTTCAACCTACACTCTTACGGTCAGCAGTAAGATTCAGGGACTGGTCTTATATGGTTCATTGCCACCTCATCGACAGGGGTGCACCTGGATGTGGAGACTGACCTGTGGTAGTAGGACTGGTCTCAAATTACTGCAGGCCTAATCAAGTGGTCCAGCGGCCCAAGCTGCAACTGAGTGCAGGAATACCTTGGAGTGTGTGAGGAGAAATTACAAGGAGAAGCAAGATTAATTAACATAACATACTGGTGTTGATTCGGGAACGGTGCTGTTGAGTGGCCTTTCTAACCCACGATTCGAGCGACCACGAATTCATCAACCTTACAGGCGACACCCACAGATTTTACTTAGCGACCTATCCAGGGTCCTCCAGTTTTGTGGCCGTGTCGTTCTTTGGCTATCTGATGCTTTCGACGATGGTATGATGAGAAGAACGGAGTTCGTGTCTATTCAGCTATAGTGATGAGTATTTCAGTGGTGCGTTGGACGTGGTTTTCCTAACATGTTCACCTTAATTTCCTTATCTTTCTCTATACGCACTCGCCTATATATTTTCAGTTTTGCTGGAAAGAAGCTTGAAAATCTGTCTTACGAGCCGATGTTTGATTACTTCGCTCACGTGAGTCCACGTTAACCTGCTTTGCAAGCTCTACTATAGCGCACCACTTTTTAAAATCCCCTAGTCTTGTTCACATATTCTTGTGTCTCCGGTTTGCAGCTAAAGGAAGAGCGTGGCGCGTTCCGAGTTCTCTGTGACTCTTACGTCACCGAGGACACCGGTACCGGCGTTGTTCATCAGGCTCCTTATTTTGGCGAAGTAAGTCTATGGTCGGAAGCCTTCGTTTGTTAAAAATAAGTGTTTGATATTTCATTCCAGGCCTAAATTTATTCTTCTCAGTCCCATGTAGAAGGCTCTATGTTTTTACTGTCTCCATAACTTTGATCTAATCGCGGGATTTTCCGTATCCTTTTCCCCCGAGGAATAACGACTATACCTCCACGTTAGCCAATTGTCTGGTCAACCAGTATTGACTGACTGGACTACATAGGCCTCTTCTCACACGCCCCCGGCTTCATTTTTTCGGGTTTACATTGAATACGGAATATATGAGTGGGACGGCAAGCGGTAGAGCACAAGCCACTTATGGTCACCTTTGTGCGCAGACATCCTTAGCCTCCGGTTACCGTGGTAGGCTAATCCGGAAACAGGCACTGCTGTCCGTGCATGCATGTGTGTGTGTAGACCTTGAATGGTTGCTGAGTCTAGCATCGAAGGGTTTGGTTGGTCGACTTTATTCATGTCTACACTGCTCACTGTGCTGCGTACCTAGGTCATGTGCTTTGTACAAATCCAGTTGCTGAATGCGAGCTCGTTCGAAAATCGCCTCACGTTCCGCATTCCATCGAAGCGTTTACCGCAACAGACATTGGTTATTCATCGCGAATATCAACTGTTTGGCAAAACCATGAAATGACCATAAGACACTGTTCCACCGAGTGGAATTGGTAGGTGAATCTCGTAACCACTCCAGTCGCGATTGGGAAACGCTTTTTGGCCTGACAACGTACCACAACGGATACCGTTGCCCTCCTTCTCTAGTCGACTTCAGTTTCGCAAATTTTATTGCAACGAAGGGCGTTGCAAGGCAGTATGCCACAGTTTCATTCAATATATCCGATCCTCTGACGTACAACCATTCGCCTACAACTTTATTCACATGAATAGAGCCAACCTCTCGTGGTTAGCACGGACGGGTTTGTGCAGTTCTCACTCCATAGTATAGATGAGAAAAATATTTGTCCTCTCCGATACACTCTGACCTCCTCCGTGAGGACTAAGTTCGTGCTGTTCTCGTGAGCTACGTGTTTTACCTTGAAAATACGTCGTGAGCACGTGCTACGCCAGCTGTTGAAAGTCGGTTGTAAGTAACCACTGATTGAAGTTTTATTTTGCACACTTCTTTTGACTTGTACGAAATCCTCGCTGTTTACCTTATATTCTCCGTTGTGTCTTGTACACTTTTCCCAAACAGCTTGTAGACTAGTTTTTGAGCTTTGATTGTTGTATATTGAGCACCACTCGCCTGATCGCAGCGTTCACATCCAGGTGGATTTTTAAGCCGATCTGTCTAAAAAAGAAACACGAGATTAGCGTTTCGCCCGCTCATTAAGGTTTTTCGGTAAGGTGCATGTTCACACCGATCGTTATTTGAGTTCTGATTGGTGCGGTTGTCACGTTGGCTTGTTGACCATCCCATTGTTGAGTTCGCTCTGAGAGTGGTCGGAATAATTTGTGTGAATGTAAAAGCTGCCATCAAATGTGAGTGGTTTTCAGCTTATGATTTACAGAGAGTTATGATCAAATGACTTAACAGTCCTTCTTAGATCGTCTATACCTCGTTACTGCCCCGATATTCTGTTCCCAGCCTCATTTATCACCTTTGGTGACAAGATTTCAGGATGTTTTGAGATTCCCGAATGCACATTCCTCTGCAAGACTATAGTGGTTATGCTGATTTAACTTTTTGCACCTAATTTGTGGGGGTTGTTACTCTGTTCTCTTACGCTGTACGTTGCGGAAGAGTGAAAAATGAATTGGAAGCCTTCATTTCCAAGGCTAGGACGGTCTTTGCTAACTCTTGTCTTCCCCAGTGACGGAAGTTCCTCTTTCTAAAACTCGTTACTCCGAGGCTGCGAAACGTGACCACCCGGAATAAAGAAAGTAATTGTCTTCAGATATTCGACAGCCGATCTCTGACGTCATCAACGTCCTAATAAGCAAGTATCGATAACGTTAGAATACATATACTTTCGTAGCGGAAGCCAAACGTTTTCGTTTCTTTCAGTGGGCACCGCTGAATTGTGGGGATTGAGTCATGCACTAAGGGTGATAAGCGGCCGCCTGCCAAGCCGAACAAACGTTGCCCGCATGCCAGCCGATTGACTTAATAGGGAAAGGTGAGGGAAGCTACTAGGCGGTTCGTTGAGTTAGGTCTGGCTCGTTTCTCTTGTCGGAACTCTTCTGGCTCTGGGAATCGATGATCGGAGACGTTGGGTAAGATGGCGACTAACCAGCCCTAATGGCGTAATTCTTGCCTTCGTTCATCCTGGCTATCTATGATGTAAGTGTGATCATTGTTGCGAGACGGTGTATCCCAGAAGGAAACTACCTCACTGTCACATTCAATTCGGTTTTTGTATGACAGATGTAGGCAACTTGTTTAAGTGTTGTCACCTCATTCCTTCTGCTTTTTTAATCTCTGGCCCAGAGATTGCTTTATTCATCCCCCATTGCTGATGACTGTATGGCAGTAGGGCCTACTGCTGATACTGGTTGAATGAATGAAAGTTTGTTCGGCGATCTCCGTAGATTGCAATTTGACAACGTACAGCATCCATTTAGCAAGTAGGATCTGGCCTATAAGTATTCGCTTCCAATAATTTACCACCATATCTCCCGTGGTTCAAAGTGTACCGGTGTTTTAAACCCTTGACCCAACACGCTGGTTCGTCCACGATTGATAGGAAATCGGATTCTCCTCGATCTAATTAACACGGCAGATCTTTGTTCCGAAAATCACGCGGCGGTCCCCGTTAATTGCTCCCAAGACAAACCAAAAGTCGGGTGCAAAAAGCAACTTTGTTCTGCACCGATTGCGTGTGCGACAAGGAGGAAGTTACATGGTATTTATAGGGTGCATAGTGACCTACTAACATCTTTGAACCAGAAAACCGGAGGACAGGCATCGAAAAAAGCGGTTAAGGTCACTAAGCCACCGATGAACATAGCGGAATAGAGGCCAGACAGTGAAAATTAGTGAAGGTCACCTCTAGAATGTTCACGTTATTTACACTTATTGTGACTAGGTAGGCTCGTCCTCTCGAGAAAGGAGACAGTTTTGGGCGGAAAAAAAATAGGTTCATCTAACAACCGGTACGTGATGTGTTTAGTATAAATGTGCACCTCAGTTTGCTTGATAGATTCAGTTGAAGGTAAATTTGATATTTCCCACCGGTGTGTTGCGATTAGGTGGATCTATCAGCTACTTCATATGAATTTAACTAAACTTGTATGCGGTTACCCCGGTTCACTGCCACTGATGGACGTCGTTTCATCGTTGTTAGTCATGGTCCAGAAGTACATCTAATTCGGGAATTGTACCAAGGTTGGTGTGATGTCTGATGAGGTCACAGGCTGTTTAGCCAAATTCAAACTTGCGTTTGCCAGCCTACATCATTTGCACATAGACCAGCTCTCTGTCTATATGTACGTAGTTGAGTGAGTACTTTATAAAACTTTGTGATCAATCCCGTTTGACTGTGAAATGTGGCCGGTCCGCGCTAAAGTGCCCACCAGTCGTCTGTTTTCGACCCCTGGTTGGTGTTGACGAAATTCGCCTGCATACTGTCTAAACGAACAGGCTGCCCTGATCACTGAACATGATAACATCGTCTCTCATTATTCGTTGACTCAGACATACCTTACTCATGTTACCTTATCGTTTGTTCTGCAGAAATATCTCTACGTACGTCGATTTAAGTTGTAGACGACAGCCTGATAACCATTAGCACTAGTGTCATTCAATTGCAACTTGTTAACTTTTCCGTATAATCCTTATTGATACTTTGTGTTTCAGGACGATTACCGCGTCTGTACAGCTAATGGGATTATTTCCAAAGACTCTTCCATCATTTGTCCTGTTGATGCCACCGGGCGTTTCACGGCTGAGGTGCAGGATTTTGCCGGGCAGTATGTGAAGGACGCGGACAAGGCTATTTGTCAGCAGTTGAAAAAACGAGGCCGCATGGTCCATCAAAGCACAGTGAATCACAGCTATCCATATTGTTGGAGGTACGTCTCTTCCTGAGGGGGGACTGTGGGCTTAGTTCGTGAATCTTACTTAGACAACATTTTCCATTTTGTTTCGAGAGTTTGTCACGATCGATCGCTGTACCTTCTGGAGGACATGCTTTATAGTGGCAGTCAACTAGTCAGGATACTGGATACTGGACTGCCCTTCCTAAATAAAAACCCAGTAAATACTGGCAGACCGCTTCTAATATATTGCACCCAATGTGCTGTACAAGTGTCTGTTAACGACTGGTGTCCCTGTCTGCTCGGTTCGTTCAGTCTCGACAGTGCTAGACAAACCTGACAGGGCTGTGCAGTGCTGCTGCTTATTACAGTGCTATCTGAGACCTCGGGTTACAACATTATGTTGAAACTTCTGCATGAAAGGAGACTGCATGCGTTATGTCTTGAGACACTCAGAGATCGCTTTCCACGTAGTCTGTCCAATGGACAGTCACTCAGTGGTATTGGCGGGTAATGTGGCACACGCTGAATAAATGATTCTCCGGGTCCAACAAACCGGAAACTGGAAGCGACAGTGAAAATGTACACATACACGTAAGTTTCGTGGAGCATTTCGGCTGTATTACTAGCATTGAATGCCAACCGTGCATAGTAGTGTGTACATTTACTGTAGCGTGTTTTCATATCTTGTAATTGACATCCGGCAATAAACAGCCTCATAGCCTAAGCGCTTTATCCAGACATAATATCATACCGAATGATCGCAAACCATTAGGCGCTTTAAAGCGCTGTGCAGTTCATTAGGTAGCGATTCCTTCTCCTGTCTTCACTTTGCATCCAACAGATCCTGTGTGCTCTGATGTGGGCCTGCGTACCAAAATATCCGAGAATACAAACTTGGGAATTCTAACTTCATGAGTGGTTACAGGTGGTAGACCCGAATCTCACAGGACATTCGAACACCAGATACCGTGGCTTGCAGTACATTATTACGTTGATCCACCAAACGCTGGATCTCAAACTCGTCCTTGAACATGATAGATTTCGGTTTGAGGAGGGTGTTCGTAACTAATCCAGAATAGTCTAGTCGCCTACTGAGAAGCTTGGCTAATTAGAGGAGTTGCTGCCGTAGGACCGCTTTTGCTTCATGAAATACTGGCAAACTTCAAGCTAGTCCATACAATTGGCACAAAGCGTCTTTCAGTAAAACTGTCAACGCGTGGGGTGCCACCTTTGTATGTACTAACGCAAGAGAATTGAATCGATGCCCTCAGTATTTCAAAAGACGATGTGTCTCTAATGCCATGCTCTGGCCATTAGAGATAAAAACCCCTACACAAACCAAGGGTAGCAGTTATATTTCGGTTTTCAAACTCGGTAAAGATGTTTGCTCAGACGATCTCATGCTAACACTTTTCACCTAGTGTATGCCCCGTAGTGATACCAGAACTATCGTTTAATCTTGTTGGCGTTCGTTGTGCTTCACTTTTTTCAACCTAATCGGTTATCCTTACAACAAACAGAAAAGTTTCTCAGTAGACATTTGCATCGTGTTTTTAGTTTTCTTCCTTACTCACCGTGTATATTTGTCATGGACAATTTGATTGTCAAGTATTTTATATAACCACTTTGTCCGCCGTCCGGACATCTACGCATTGGTTGTGAACTGGGCAAACTGTTGTCTGTTGTTACATAAGCATGCCTACCACGTTCATTCGATCTACAAGGCTTACTACTCCAGTTATTTTTTCTGAATTTTGCCGAAGCAGACTGGTGTGTGTGTGTGACTGGTGTGCCGAACATTTTCAACTGCTAGCAGCCAGCATTCGAATCATCAGGTAACCCCACCGGGTTCATGCCAATTGCTGGGACGCACGAACTTCAGTTGCCTCCTCATCGGAGTCGTGATTTGTTTATTGTTTTGTTCAGTCGTACTTCCTGTTGTATCCAGTATCCCACAGTAGCCCATTGGTAACCGACACCCGACTGTCAACCACGCGTTCGTGTGTTCGAGCGCGGTTACCACCCTTACTTCCCTCTAGACAGCCTCCCAACAGGTTATCAACTTGCGATCTCATGTATCTTATGGCAGCGAACACTTTGTAATGTGAATGCTAAAAACCTAACTTGCACTTTTATACAGACGGTTCGCGTTGATAGTGTAATATGATCTCCATTGATGAGGCCTAATAAACTTGGACTAGAGACATGTTTTTGGAGTGGCGTAGATAAACCCTTGGTTACCGAGGTTGCAGTGGTCCCTACTAAATGTATGAGGAGCCTATGCTGATTAGATTAACTTCTTACAGTCTTCTTATGTCTAATCATTACGAATTCGGCATCATTTCCTTGTTTTATTTTGTACACAGATCGGATACCCCGCTTATCTACAAGGCTGTACCTACGTGGTTCATCCGTGTGGAAAACTTGGTGGAAAAACTCCTGGAAAACAATGCTAAATGTCACTGGTAAGTTTGCGTCTCACTAATCCGTCTCGTATATCGTGAAAGTACTGATATTTAGTATGTTGGCATTCATCAATAGTGTAGTTGTCCCTGGTGGTCATACTGTCGTTAGTATTTAGGGTACCTTTTTCATAAACGGCCGTGTATCCTGTTTACTTGAACTCATGCTATCGACGTCTGTCTACTAATAACATACGATCGTAAGTTCGAGCTCCGTCACCCCGACTGCTTCTTTCAGGTTTGGGCACTCTGATGATATCGACCCCACTTGCGACCTTCCACGTCGCATAGCGGCGAGCATCTTGTGGTGGAAAGACTAAAAAATTCACTCACTTTGTTGCCCACTGTGACCTAGTGCATCGTGCGTTACCAGTCAGGATTGTGGCTTAAGAGATGTAGTGTTCAATTCTGCGTGACCTACGAACATATATTTCTGGAGTTCTATACTGGGACTTTAGGAACTGTTGTTAGCCTTGTCGCCCACGGTGTTCCACGAAGTGAATCGAAATTAAACGAAGCACCAAAAAGTTCGTCATTTGACAATTTGCTATCTTCCGTTTTGTCCTGGGCTTGTGCAGTTTGGAGTAGCATTGTGTGTTTCGTGTTCCTGCCCTCTTGACCTGGAACGTTGTTGCTTCAGTTCACTGCGGACAGCATGATCAAATGAAAGCTGTTAACGGTTCTGCGTTTCTTAAAAATCGTTTCTTGTCAATGGGTGGAATGTACAACGCTTTCACTTACGTAGCCCTTCTGTATGGCTGCAAAACTTGGTCAATTTACCCCGATAATTCTGATCAAAATCTCAGCATCTCACGCACACAGTTAGTGTACTGCGTGTACACTGACACGATTCTCCCTTGTGCTTTTTGAATGGGAAAGTCTAGAGTATCGGTTATTGTACGAATGAAGTTGAACAGTTTGGGCGTCGTGTTTAACATGTTATTGATAACCAGGTTGAGAATAACACAACGTTACGAACAAGTTGTAATACTCTACGTTCCAGCCACCTAGGGTGGCCTTCCTCAGGAGTGCTGGAACAACACTTTCAATCTGTTTGTCAATATCGGTTATTGCGTTTATCTATTGCTCTCCGGGTTTCAGCATTCCGCACACGTTTTGCAAACACGAATTTCTTCCCTGCTATGTTTCGTTGGTTTTTTACTACGATGTAGGCTAGTCTGGAATCGGTAACCAAGGCGTTACCGTGTTTACTAAATTTGTAAACTAGTGGTTCGCACTTGAAGATTTTGTTCCATAGAACGTTATCAACTTGACTCGGGTCCGAAGAACAATACAGCAGCGGTTAGCTACATAGTCAGAGGCGTTTTGGGTTCGATATCAAGGGTCCTCTTGTCATGAAGCCCCGCGTCCGTTTTATGGATTATTCTGTTTCCCCACATTTTTGTTGCGCCTCAGCCTACTGAATTGTACCGGGTCTCTTGTGATTCAATAACACATAAAGTTGATTAAAAAGACTGACGAACATAGCTGATCGGTTGGGCGTAATTATTCGATCGTGCATAGCGTGAAGCTAGTGCTACTGTGGCCATCCTGCTTACCTTATGAAAGTTTGGACAGGAGACCTAATGTCGGTCTTGGCAACATCATACACCGTTGATTAGCGCTAACAGGATTGAAACTCAAGTTTGTTGAGTTTTT
>QNGE01004169.1:38344-66922 GCA_008508345.1 Paragonimus westermani
GGACGTAGTCATTTTCAGTAGTTAGGTCCCTTCCCGTCCCCTTCTTTTTCGTTCTCTCTTTCTATATAGGGTTTGCTGTTTCTTCATGGTTGTGTGGCAGTTAAGCATTAGTGTGAACCACTGATGTATTGCTGTCTATGATGATGATGATGATGATGAGTTTTTAAATAAGGGCCGGTTGAAAAGTCCGTATTAGAGATTAGTGTTAATAGGGCGGTCGCCATTGCACGAACCGCTGTGTATCTCTGTGTGAGACATCTATTGGTCTTGTCCACCAAAATGCATTTGATCCCTATTGTCTCGTTGATATTGCCTTTTTTCATGATTGTCGGAACATGTTTCTAGGGTCCCCGATTTCGTGCGTGAGGGTCGATTTGCGAACTGGCTACGTGATGCTCGAGACTGGGCGGTTTCTCGAAACCGTTTTTGGGGCACCCCTATGCCATTATGGGTTAGCGAAGACCTACAAGAGGTTATTTGTGTCGGATCAATTGATGAACTTCATAAATTATCCGGCGTCAGGATCACTGACCTTCATCGGGAAAAGTAAGCGAACTAGTTGGATTTTAGTTGTACACACAGATATTACTTTACGGGTTGCACAGCTACTTAGCTAATTTCTTTCTCTCCCACACAACTTCGCACACAGCGTGGACCACATTGTCATACCATCACGTACTGGTCGGGGTGTACTTCGTCGTGTATCGGAAGTGTTCGATTGCTGGTTCGAGTCCGGTTCTATGCCTTATGCTCAGGTGAGTTTATTTTCCACTTTCCTTAACTGTTGCACTTTCTCTTCTTATAGGCCAGAGTTGACAAACCATTTGTTGCTGACCTTCGAATTGGTACACATTCACTACAGCTACAAATGGGTCTGGGCGAAGCGTTTGTGATAGTTGTTCCCAGCGGCCACTTGTGATGCGATGAACGGCTGTCTTAACCTTGTTAGGTCTCATTGGCGCCATGTACACCACCGACTAGAATTGATGGCATGTGAATAGGTCTTAAAGTTGTAAGTCATCAGTAAATGGTAATCCAGACATTTATCCACTAGATCGCGAAATGTCGTCACAGTGGTTACATGAATATATGTGGAATACCCTCCTTAGCTGCTGTACTTCCTTTCTTTCATTGATTGAGGTTGATCGGGTTTGGACAACTGAAGTTGGATAGCTGCTTAGTGTTGACCTGCCAGCTAGCAAACGTCTGTCCATCTTTCTGTTATGAACACACTGTAGTCAGACCAGTGTAGTCGTCGTCGGTCGATTCGTATCCTGAATTCATCATACGCTACTTATTTTGATCCCGTTGACGAAAACACGGTGTCGTGTGTTTGGGTTGAACACTCAGTTCTTTCATTTTTTTTTACTCAGTTTTTTGGCCCATTGTCTCTTCCGAACATTCTTCACTAGACACTCCGTACGATTATATAAATGATGAAGCTCTAAAATATTTGTTGTATTGAACTTCAATCGTCCCACTTGCAATGAAGATCGTTTAATCGGGCAGCTGGCTATTGATCACATTGTACGTCTTGCATATGGATAATGTTTGGCGCGTGGCTTGCCAGTTGATATCAGCTGAAGTCCACAAACCATTTGGTCAACCGATTGCAGTTCACACCACAATTGATGTAGCAACACACGCAAACCTCGCACTGCTACGGTTTGGCTAGTGCCATATGTACTTTCCATCCACACAGGTTGCTACCTGTGTGGTTCTCATGCTACTTTACTCGTATTCATGTAGCCGTTCATTTACACGTGTTTGAATTACCTCATACGTATTTGAAGCAACTTGACGCAGTGAACCGAGCAATAGCGACAACAGTGGAACCTATATCGACCCACCATTCGTGCGCGATCTCGTGAAGAAAATCTTTCCCATTTCCTCCTCTTTCATACCACCTGCATCTGTCATGCCCCTTCACATCGTTGTACCGCTGATTTCAACTGGTCCAGCTTCTTGTTGCCGTTGGTTTCCAAAAGTTTATTGTCGGACGCTATTTCCTGGTACAGCTCTATATTGCATTTCATCACATGTTCACAGTAGGCACTTCTTTCTTTCGATAATAATAAGTGGATAATAGGTCTCTACTCTTCTTATCGACTTGCCTCTAATCTCATAAACGCAACCCACCTTGTCAGATTAAAGTACGTAACTTGCTTATATAAACCTACCAAACCAGCTAGTAGGTGACCGGTGTACCTATCGTCCTATCATCTTGTTACTATCTCCACATCTGAGCAAACTCTGGAGCAGAGATCAACGTTACGCCATCTACTTTATGAGGGAAGGCACAAATCAGCAAGAATTTTATCCTGACTCCCACCACGAATACGAATTTCACTAATCTTTGTCGTTAATCTCCTTGGGTTCTCGCATTTGCCGGCATTCCAAAAGCTATCATTAGTTTTTGGTTCCCATCATGTTTCACTCTGTTACTTTACCTTTAAAGTCACTGTCTGATTAGTACTCTTACTAACCATGCACTCACTTCACGCTTCTGGTCCAGTATTCAGTCTAGTACTTTTGTCTCACAGCTGACAGCACGTCTGCAATAAACTGGAACAATTTCCTAGCATGACACAACCAAACTCCACTGACACTGTGGCCATATTCGAACCAGTAGCCTCGAAGCGTACATTCAACCAACACGTGTCAATGCCTTTAGGTCGCGACCAACCAAAGATAAATTCCGGTGTATGTTGGGCTGATCCGACCCTCCACGGGCGAATCTACATCACCAGTAAACATTATATTTAAGAAGAGCAACTTTTTATAGCCGTGTGGTGGTTACTGGTGTTTGAACAACGCAAATTTGCCAGACAGATATCCACTGCCCCACATAGATGAATTTATTTCTGCCTTCTATAGGGGACTTTTTTTTCTCACACTGACATTTTTCTTGGTTACTATCACATTTTCGTAGAATGAGATTATGTTAGAAAGACACCTATCACCGTCTCATTCGTCTGCGCGGCCCATTGATGTTTTGCTGTATTTAGTGATAGTGGTCCCATTTGTGCTGTGGGTTGCTTAAATTTTCCAAAGATTTGTTCCTCAGGTGCCTAAAGGTTTTGTTTTCAAATACTTTTGGTGATGCACACACAAATTCCGGAGTGCGTATCCGAAAAATCAGGTCGGTAAAAAGGACCACTTTATTTAGGGCTGGGCTGGCCAAACCATCTCCCTCCCGTCTACGTTTACATTAGCGGTACAGTTGTCTGCTTCTGCACATTATAATGATGTTTATACCGCAAGATTTCGTGGCTTTGAGATTCATCATCCAGGTCAGTCGTATCTGTACATCGCAGTTACCAAAGTTAACGTGGTCGTAATCGGTGATGTGTTGTCGGGGCGTAGATGCTAGCGACGGAATCTTTCGTTTACTGGATTCTACTTCGTTGATTGGCGCTCAGCGTGGTTACCATTCAATGATAATGCGACTGGACCTGTACCCAATAACACCCTCGCTGGGTTTTGCGATGTCGAAATGCATATTGAAGTTACTACACCAGTTGTATCATGCGTACACCTACTCACAGCGAGCAGATGTTTCGGCCCGATATTTCTTCCGTTAGTGTTTGGCTTCCGTTTCCTTCTTGGACTTTTGGCGTTTTTCGGGAAAGTTTTTTGAGCTTATATTTTTCGACTGTTACCATGTTTGTGTTTACAGAACAAATCACGTCAGTTATCATGTGTGACCTTTTCTCTTAGCATCTTAATGCCTAGCAGCTGCCTTGTTGAAGATTTGAATCCCCCTTACTGTAAGTAGGCAGCTAATCGTCCTCATGAGGAAGCATCACCTAAGATTTCATTGGTTCGAACTACCGTTGCTCGTCTTAATCTCGAGGAAGTGATCAAACAGTATAATTGACTTGTACATGGTATGCATCCTTGTGATGATGAGGAGCCCTGTGTTTGTGTAGTAGGTCAACCTTTAGTCTACCAGTGCAATAATAGTTGTCTTATGTACCAATAAATTACTGATAAACGCTGATTCCCAGCTATCATACAACGATGAATGATCCCAACATACGTGGAACTTAATTCACATAACCTCTATATCCAAATCTAAACAGTCCATGTCCAGGTGTCTACACTCTTCAACGAAACAGCAAGATGGAACACGTGTGAATTTCCTTTCCTGTCTATGTTCATCGTTCTTACTTCATTGATAACTTGGTCCAACAAAACTTATTAATTGACACTAGGTCTCCAATCTAGAATACGATCACGTTTACGGTTTCTAATGTGCTGTTTTACGCAAAGCCATTATTTGTCTACTCACGTCGTACTTGTCGGCTTGCGTATCGGAGGCTGGCGATTCCGACGATTAGCTGATATCGTTTCATGACCCACCTATGTATGTTTCTTCATTCTTAAAGGTTGATTGAATAAACTCATCAAATCCCCGCCATAAACTGTTCGTTATATATATATATATATATATATATATATATATATGACACGCGATGTCCATGTAAAGTGGCAAACGTGCCACACGCTTTGTAACGTCAACAGCGTTAACCTTTCAGAGTTCCACTTTAGTGTATCCAACCGATGTCAGGCGGGCAGAGAGTGTGATATGTTAATTACCATCCTGTTTCCTCGTCTGTGTCCTAAAGATCACATCGACTACCTCTGGTCTTCCATGGTTCTGCCGACCCGTAGCTTGAAGCCATCCATGTTAACTCACACGTTGGTCGCGAGCGTTAAATAATGGGAACCAGAATCCGAGTTGTATGAGGCGAGGGTTAACTGGGTTAACTGTGTCTTTAATTTTCAGGGTAATTGCTTAAATTTGGTTTCCGTGAGTGTCCAATGGGTAAAACAAATTACAGCGAGAGATTGGCCACCGGTGGCCAATTTTCATCTGTCCATCCAATCGGATGCATTTGTTAGGTTAATCGAAATCTGTTTTCTCAGCGGTAAATGCTGCATGAAATTAGTAGTAAGTACATCTTTATGGTTGCATGTAAGTGAAAATACTGCGAAGTTCCTCAGGTCTGATTGGGTAGAAGATTAGGGTTAGCCTTAAACTTTCTCCAGAGGTAGCACTTGGTTTTAATCTGATCTGCAGTTTGACAGGTCTGTGCGCTTTTGTCTATCGGACTTCCACCGATTGACTTACCGGATTGAGTGACTCCGTCGGCATGACCATTACGCCGTTCAGATTGATCAAACAGGTTATCGCAATGAAAGCGCCATTAAATCGCTTTAAGGTAGGTCCTTTTGTCTGACACTGCAGTTGCGCGTAACTGTCCGTCAACCAGTCTGTCCCATCCACCTTCTAACTTTTTGCTCTCTTTGTTGGCCTCTCTTTTCGGCTAATCAGGTGATTTAAATGGTCTCATTCCAAATCCATCATTGGGGTGCGTAATGTGTAGATTTCCTTGGGTCATGGTTTCTGAAGTAACGCACCTTTTTCCTGTTAAAACGTTCCATCCTGGCTTGGATGCTATACTCGGACCCTTGCTGTACGGCTTCACCCAGTCTGCTAGCGCGGAGTCAGGAAGAACACGACTGCTTAGAAAACACGCTGTAATGCCGATTACCAGTTCAACAAATGAATGAAATGCATTTAAATATATATAATCAGTTAGTCGCCAAATAGAGCCAACTACACGTTGAACCAATCTCCAGTGGTTCAGGCCACTTCGTGGTTAGGTGGCCCAGTGTGGTCAGTTCCATAGCCGTTGCACTCTGATTGGTTCATCGGGTTAGCACGGTACTCACGCCCACCTTCACGCTTCATCCTGGTTGGTTCAAGTGGAAAACTTTGCACGGTAGTGTTTGGTTGATGCACGACTTCGTCAGCCCTCACCGATGACCTGATTAGGTTATTTTGATGATGTCCTTTCCTAACAATTTCATAGGCCCGCATCCTGATTTGCAGTTCGCAATACTGATTGCGTTCCGGGAATACATTGTTGTACATGGCTTATCTCGCTTGTTTTGTTCATCTTATTACCGTCTTCCAGATTCACTACCCGTTCGAAAATACCAAAGCCTTCGAGGAAGGCTTTCCTGCTGATTTCATCGCTGAGGGCATTGATCAGACCCGCGGTTGGTTCTATACACTCCTTGTCCTGTCCACTGCTTTGTTTGACAAGCCACCGTTTAAACACTTGATCGTCAACGGGATCGTTTTGGCCTCGTAAGTTGACCGTGTCTCGTGACTTCCTGCACAACTTCTATGTAAGTACATCTGTAGCAGTCACCATTATTGGAGGCTACTGACCAACAACCTGACCTCTTTTTGCCATAGCTCCTACGGTTTCGTCGGTATGGTTCGCGTTTTCGTGCAGTACAGGAACTTCATTGATGCTGGTTATTTAGTGCGTAGTGGATAGACGTCACATTCAAAATATTAGGACATGTTTACGTCAGTTCATATCCTGCTCCGGTTGTCACCAACAAAGCGCACGGTATACTCAGTTTGTCCTAACGAAATGACATCACCCTCATTTTTTTTCTAACGAAGCTACATCAAAAGCATCCGAACGATGCTGGCAAACTTTTACTACGAATTGCGTAAAAGGTTGGTGGTTATTCACAACGCAATCTCCACACTGAGGCCACACAAAATCTCAGAAGCCGCAAGGATTTGTATTCAAGGTGAGATTCAATACTCGGGAAATGTGCGAGGCGGTCGTTAAGAGGTTCATTCTCTCAAAGTTTGCTTAAATTGCTTCAGTCGTGAACACAATCAGATCGAGTGTTGGTGAGCTAGATACTTCTTGATGCGACCCTACCAGTTGTTTTTGTTTACGTGTTTGCAGTGACAACACTGGTCGCACTGGACGACTTACCAATAGATTCTGAGAGGGCCTGCATTTGTTGAGAATTCAGTAGGTCATCACTGCTGTCGAAAAAAGCTAGAAGGTAAAACAACATGTTCTGCCTTATTCCTGAAACATATGTTGGTCTTGCCCCCATGTTATGGCTTATTTTGATCTCGTGAAGACGATCAGCTTGTTCAACCCAGTGCCTCCTTGATGAGAAGCCCCTACACTGCTAGTTTTTACGTGCTGTCTATGTGTCTGGGTCCGCTAGCGACTTACGTCCACACAATAGTCATTAAAAATAGTTTTACCCCAGGTTTCCATTGCTTGCCAACTGAAGAGTGTTTTCCATCACGCAGGTGAAACTCCTCGTTGATGCTGTTTTATTCGTACAATGGCTAAGTTGATATTTTTCCCACTTCCGATACGTCTTGTTCGCTTACTTCGTCATCGTTTTCCTTTTTATGTTTTTCATTATGATTTTTTATGTGTGCTTTGTCACACTTTATTATTATGGTTTCATTGCATACTGCGCTTTAAGTTTTCTGTTCGATCTGGGATAGTCTGGGGATCACAGCTTGATGGTCATTCTGTGAGGTGGGTTGGATGCCTTGGTAGTAAGGATTTTTTAGTTTCCATTCGAACTCCATAATGTGATGCTCTCCTGCAGATGAGTATGTTGTTTTAAGTTACGCGAATTCGAGTTTACCAACACCAATGCTGTAAGAACTTGCAGTTCCCTTAAACTTGTTTCATTTTTCCACTTTTAGTGACTTGCAGACCTGTTGTGCTGTCACAGGTCTGTTGTATATGTGGTTGTGTGCATGAAGAGCTGAGAAAATCGAGACTTAGTGTTTATTTCAAGAACTAACTCCTCCTGGTAGTTTGATTTCCCAAGTGTTTTGCGAAAAATTATTCCCTTCTGTTTAGGTGGAGACGAAAAGGGAAAATTAGGGTTTCTGGTGCTTCAGATCACTATCCGCCTTGCTAGGCGGTTGGCCGGTTTGAGATTTCTTTGCACACGTTTTTATTGCGGTTAAAGTACCTCCGAGTGCATCAATCACCAAAGTTAATAATAGCGACCAAGTGTTTTCTTCGGTAGTTCTCGAAATCTAAGACCAGACATTTCAGTGCCAAAGCCACTCCATCACTGCTACTGGCGTACCAAAAGCGACCATTGTTGAAGCAGCTCCGATGTGTCACTCGAAAATCACGCACTGGCAGCCCTACGGATTGTCGAGCTTGAGTGCTCCCGTAGTCAAAAATCCCGTACTCGGTCACGTTGGTCTCAGCGAAAAATTTGCTCGTCGGTTTTCTCATGACCTATTCGACGGTGAAAATCGCCGTCGCGTCGGTATGATAGGGAAATTTCTGCCTGATTTTTGCCACGTCATTGATGGCGAGTCTTAGTTGTACACTTGTTGACGTTCCAGAGTTCGGTTAAAAATCGGATCACCGTCCCCACAAAATTTCAGAAACCAACAATTGTTCTGAAAAGTGGTACAAGTTTTCCATATCTTAAAAAGAAACCGTTTTCATCCTGAACCTAAAAGAGGGCCTGACCTTGCCATCGGCTTCTTGTGCTGAAGTGCGTTTGCCAAAAAACGTTTTGCGATCCCCTTAATCTGGGTCTTCATAGATGGGCCCGGACACGGTGACAAAGGAACCTGTACACAGGTCGGAACTCACGAGTGACCCATTGGCCGGTTTCGAAGCCAATTTCTTCGCAAACGCTTAACCGCCCTCGCGATTTCTGGCTGATAAAGGTAAAGTAAAGTAAATTTGAAACGTTTCATGCTGGGAGCATCGGTCATGCAGTCCATTCAGGTCGAACTTGGTAAATGGGAAAACCGCGATTTGGATTAATGTCTGAGTTCGTTTCCTCAGAAAGTGTACTGCGATTGGCGGTGACCACAGAAGCTGAATAATGTAAGGGAAATTATGACTTTCAATTTTTGGAACAGTAGGCGTTGCAAGAACATCTGAGCATCTCACATATGTGTCGGGTACGTTTACGTTGTATGCGTTATAATGATCACTTTGTTTATTACCTCTTTCTGTTCAATTCTATCCCCAACTTCCTACCAGTGACGGCCAAAAAATGAGCAAACGACTGAAAAACTACCCTGACCCTGCCGAAATTATGCAAAAGCATGGTGCCGATGCGCTTCGTCTGTATCTTATTAATTCTCCGGTAGTACGGGCCCAAAACCTCCGATTCTGCGAGTCCGGGGTTCACGAAGTAGTGAAAGACGTATTCCTACCTTGGTACAACGCACTGCGATTTCTCATCGAGGTAAGCTTTAGGAAGTTGTCGATTGTGTGTTTCGGTGTTTCGGACTAGGTCGGAGTTACTGCACGACTTATACAACCTTTACTGGTTCACAACATTTACGTAGGTAAGTTACTCAAGTGTAGTTTGGAAAAAATCTTGCGGCTGTCGATATGGATCCGCCCTCTATTTAAGTGGTCTCGGGCAACGAACAGCCTGAGCGTTTGTTGTTTCATCTCGTCGCCTTGTGAATAAAATCGCAAATTGCTTCGAAAGTCTCTTCACATGGACGATTGGGTAGGATGTTGCCCATGAATCTCAAAGATGGCGCGTCCTTTTTGCTTTTGTTGGGGAGTAAAAAATTTCTTGCTTCATCAAGGCGTTTGCCTGGCTTATTTAGTCCACGAACAAACCAGTCGGCCTTAAGGAACACGGTCTCACTTGCCATTCGTCATTCAATTTAGCTCCGTTCTTGTAGCCATTTTGGTTGGTAATGGTCAGTGACGTGGATAGCATTCATTTACCTAATGTGTAATTATCAGCTTGCTCTTGGTTACATATTTTCTGACTTCGTTTTTATCCCTGGAACGTTTGCATTACCAGTTCGTTTATTTCGTTCGTGTGTGTTGTTCCGGAGTCCGTTGGGCAAAACTCAGTTTGTATCGCATTGTTCCGGTACCTGTGTTTTCCGCCAATGGAGTACCGTTGTTTAATTTTGAGCAATGTCCACTTTTATTTTGTGTCAGTTTATCTGTAGGCGTCTCTATGGCCCCATAAACTTTAGCCGAACTGCAATACTACAGTTGGCGATAAGTTTCCCAACTGAAACTTGAGGACAGTTTTTTGTGACGCAGTACACCAAACTCCAAATCATTTGCAACCGCACACCACCCGTTGTTTGTACTCGGTCACTCGGTCGAGTAAAATTTCTCTAATGTGTTTTGCAACTCTGCGCAAAGTCTGCCTGCTGGGATTGAAATACTTTTTCAGGTACCAATCCATTCGTATAGTTTTATGTTTTCTGATCGTCTATCGATTTAGTTTGTTAACGCGTAGGTCAAAGGTGCCTGGTTAGATTTGAAACCATAACCTCCTTGGGTTCGTGGCAAGTTATTCCAACCCTATCAACCGTCTTGCGTGTGGACTCTAGCTAAAGTTTGTTTCGTCTTCACTCTATTTTTGTTTAAACTCACGTTAAGTATGGACAGGCCGTTCCTCACTTAATTCTTCATCGGAAACATGCGTGTATACCGGGGTGATTTATTGTACTTACAGCCGAAATTGTTATGTAAGGTGTATACTTTGGCAACCTTTCGTGCGTTCTCGTCAGTTGCACACACGAAATGGTAACGGAACGAGTAAATGAATGGGTGTGCACAGGTAAGCTAGTAGAGTTTGTCTAGCTAATATTCATGACTCGATTTGTGTATGCAAGTTAGAATCGCTCATGTAGGCAGTGAACGAATGTAGAAGAGACCCTATTGCAAAGAATCTGATTCGAATAAGCCGAAGTACACATTTTTCGCATTTGGGTCTCTTCTAAGTTATATCTACCAAACTAATTATCTAGAAGGGGTAAACATTAGGGAATAACGGGCGGGATCTCGCCCTGGGCCGGTATTTATAGATCACATTCTTATCCTTCGTCAAATTCTGGAGCAGCGTAATTCTTACCGCTGTCCAACAATCGCCACATTTCTCGACCACAAAGGTGCGTTCGATTCGGTGACTCGGTCTACGCTTTTAGAGTCGCTATAGCGCCGGGGTGCACCGACCAAGTATGTGAACATACTGCGGGCGCTTTATCTTTATGCTTCGGCTCAGGTTTGGGTTTATGGCGAACTGCTTGACAGTTTCAGGACATCTCCGGCGATGAAGAGGTAACTCTGTGGGGCTTACGGATCGCGTATGTATAGCGACACTGATTGAGGGCTGTATTGTAGTAGCTTACGGCAGCGAAACTTGGCCTCTCAGGGTAGAGGACGATTTCTGTGTTCAGTCGAACCTATCGGGTGGCACCAGCGAGTAAGTAACGAAGAAATCAGGGATTGGATATTTTGTTCATTCCTTACGTTTACACAAACCCAGATGGTCAGGTCATGTACTAATGATGCCAGCTAACTGTCTGCCCCATTGAGCACTTTTTTCCAGCGCTTCGCCCGATCGGTTTAAGGTGTGTGGTGAACAGATGATGATCTGACGTAGACAAATGAAGTCGTTCACGAAGAGGTTGGTCACTGTTGATCGGGTTCGTCTCCCGACCTATACTGCTACCTTGGCGAGGTGGTCGGGCTTGTGTACTGTTTTGATCCAGCGGGCTATGCTGACTAGGACTCCGGTCCTTCCAGGTGCAACCTTGTCAGACAGGCCAAAAGGGAGCAGTCAGACGAAAAGCAGTTACACTTATAGGATTGTATGTCGCACTACTGACCGCGTAGGAGTGCTTAGTTAGTGAGACACGATCCTATGGGCATGCAGCAGAACTATTTTTATAGTTGCGGCACTGCTGTCTTCCGTATCAGGAAGAAGGGGGTTAGAAAACGTACCCTCAAACAAAGAGCACTTCGATCGCCCTACGGTTGACCGTGACCACCGGCGTATTATGCAATACGGTCGAAAAAGCCCGATGTAGCTTCGAGTATATCCGCTGCGCGCAGCAGTGTTAAGAATCAGACATCATTGTCTTATTCACTGCGCCCTCGGGCTAGGCAAGCCCCTCACTGCCAAGTGAGTCAGACTCTTGAGTCATTGGCTCCGGGCAGGGTCCCCCAAGAAAACCCTATATCCTGTTGTCTCGCAGGTCAGACTTTTGAGTTAGAGGCTCGGGGTGGGTTCCCTCAAGTCAACCCCCTTCCGCGGCATAAACGATCAGGAAGTATCAGAAGTTATCGTTCTCTCGACAGTGACATCACTAACCCGGGCTGGGGCCCTCGCAGCTCAAAAAGTTGGTGAATTGAGCCTTTATATAAGATGGTGGTTTATCGAGCTCCATGACGTGATTGCTGTCGTTGTTTGGTCGAGTTGTCTGTGAAGTGAGTGCATTTAACGAGGCAGGACAGTGAAAACCATAGGGAAGCTGTCATACTTTCACTTACAGCAAGGTGCAGACATCTCGAAGTTGAGTGTTTGAATATAGACGAAGCAATTTTTTTATTGGTTAGGTTCCTTCTCATCCTTTTCCTTCCTTCCTGTACAGGGTTTGCTTTTTTCGTCTTGTTTGTATGGCAGTTAAGCATCAGTGAGAACCGCTAATTTATTGCTGTCTGTGATGATGACGCGAAAAGTCTGGACTTCGGCTGGCTTCGAACCAATGATAGAAAAAACATGCCTAGACGCGGCAAATGCTCTAGTAGCTGAACTATGAATCCTCGCCGAAAGATCGGCAATTTAACAGTTGGACCTAGTCACCCACCCAACCAACTGTGTCATATAGGATCCACCAAATAATCCAGGAGATTGCCCAAGCAGGATTTCTCGTTCAATTCACGTTGGAATTCACCAACACTGCCGATGAAAATTAACATTGTATTACTGATAGGTAGTTTGGCAGGTTTGATAATTTGGAGGAGACCCACCTGCGAAAAATCCAGCATATTACTTAGTAGATACGTGTGACATTTGTCTGGCTGTTTACCTACAAAAATGACGACACATCCGATTGTGCCTACTCCATCGCTCTTCATGATGAATGTTAAGGTCAACAGGTCAGGTTTTATATCTGTATCAACCCAATGAGGACGTCTGTTTGTACAAGTGTATTTTAGTTTTTAAAGCATCACTTTTTCGAATATGGTCGCGACTGATCTACTCTCTTGTCGGTCGTAATTATACACGTTTCTCGGTAACCTTCGGACGGATGGCGCGGGCTATGCGAAAGGTTTGTACACATTTGCGGCGGTGTTTAGGTGCAACACGGCTGCCGGCTTAAAGCTGCAGCAGTAGATAATGCTTTACAGGTATTTATTGGGACACTTTAACCTACGTTTTTGACGTTCCCAGTTTGTCCTTCAGTTTGTAGGTGTTATTTATTCGACGCAGCTGAAACTGTTCAGCCAAAAGAGAAATCGGCGATCGTATTATCTACCAAGCAACAGTGCGTTACGTTTAATCACAGTCGTCTACGCTCATCTATCCTCTGTCAGCTAATGGAGGTTTTTTGCGCATGTGGTTGAAGAAACTGCGTGGGCTGTGTATTGAAACTGCACACACACCAATTCAACTTCATTCTCCGTGAGCCTGTTGGTCGTGCCTTGCGACATCAATTTTCTGAGCTCATTCTTTGGCCCAGATCACTGTGCCCTACTCACATTCTCATTGATGCCGATTTAATGCACCGGTCGCTGTCTTCAGAAGCGCCTCAAAATTGACTTTCGAAGTGTTTCAACTTCCACGTGATTAAACCCGTCAGTTCGGCAAAGCTTGCTTGTCACTAACTCATCAACTGCATACTTTCTACCTCAAGGCTTTCTAGTGTCCCAGTTTTTCTTTTTAAACGCCACGGTATACTTTTAGCCGTCCTCTTTTCTGCTGATCCATATCACAGCCAATGTTGTTAACAGTTGTGTTTTTCATTCGTGTGTGGTGATATGGTTCCCTCTAAAGAGCAAACTCTGGAAGTGTTTGGGCTTTGTAAACCCGTCCCTCAATTTCCAGTGGTGGTCATTTTTCAAAAGTGTCTTATTATGTGCATCAGACAGTCCCATCTTGGCAGATTCTGATCACATCAGTTTCCCTTTGAGCGTACAGCATGCTTAGAGATGAAAACAATGCTACAATTGAGCGTCAAAGTCTTGTCTGTTTTATTTTTGTAGTATTCGTCAGACGCGCGAACGTGCACATCATCACCTGAGAGTTTTACTATGTAGTGACTGCCCCAGAATGTTTTACTTCTTTCGCATTATTACTTGTTACTTCACCTTCAAATTCCCTCTGTTCACAGTCTTCGGTGGTACCATACGAGCGGGCTACTAATCGGAAGTTCTCCGTTACCCCAGAATCTGTACCGCGAACGGATAACTTCATGGACCGTTGGATATTGTCGTTCACACAAAGCCTTATTCTGTTCGTGCACAAGGAATTGTCAGGTGAGATGGTTTTACCAGCCTGTCGTAAATGTCTCCGTTCGCTGCAACCGTCGATGTTTTTTTTTATCAATGCTGCCCCAGCTTTCCCACAAAGTTCGCATGTATGGCCGTTCTCAAACGGCTGTGGCAGGCGAGCTCACTATAAATCAGCGTGTCTGCAGATTATGAATCGGGGTATGTCTCGCACGGTGCCGTCTCAAAGGGCAACCTTGGAGTTTCCTGAATTTCACAGTGGTCAGGGCGGAACTACGTTTAATCTGAGTTCACTTTCGTAGCAAACAGGCGAGTGTCACTATTATTCTACGGGATGACTGCTTGAGGCTGAACTAGAATGAGGTCCGTTTGATGCAGGCAGATTGATCAATCAACGCAATTGATCAATTAGAAGCAGTCCGCTGGAGACTGGTCTGGCATTACGGCGCTGAACGTAAGAATAATCCTTACTGTCGAGTGTTGGGCTACCAGATCAAAAAACCAGAACAAGAGTAGTCTAAGCGGCACTAAGCAGTCTCATTTTATTATAAAGTATTGCTTTTTTATGTAAAAAACAACAACAGTGTTTGCAATGACTCTTGGGCGACAAGCGTGCTGCGTTTCGATTGGCCCGTTGGTCAATACCTTCCACAACCTTGCCGTAAGCAGCTCGGCTATTTACATACGGCACGTGTTCAAGCAGCTTGGTTTAATCACCACTCATCTCCGTTTTTGATTGGTTGGCACCGATCAACCACAATTTCGCATGCAGCAGCTTGAATGTGGTCTGTAACTAACTGGACTTCCTCCAATCTGGAAACTGTTCCTATCCAGCCTCATTGCACCAACGCGCTGTGATTTACTATGGATAATGCCAACAGGGTTAAATGATTCATACACAATAACGGGAAGATACTTTTGGGGAAGTTTTATACAGAAAATCCGAGGGTACCCTTCCTGTATGTGGATTGGTTAGCCACGTTTTTTAAGGCTTGTGTTTGAATCAATGGCCATGCAGATAAGCGTGTCAAAGGTCGCGCGATGTGTTCGTATCCGCAGGAGATAGAGGAAAATAAATTGGAGTAACATATAACAGCAGGATTGTGAAGTGGTTTGTGAATGTGAAGCTGTTTTTCTCTGTACAGTAGTCGCAGTTTGCTATCATTGGTATAGTTATCACATGTCTCCAAATTGGTGATGTCCTTAATCGCCATTCCAGCCAGTAACAACCAACGAAGTCGGAAACCGAGGTCGACTCTAAAAGTGGTTAGCCTTAAGTGGGACCATAACTAGCTATAAGTTAGGTGAAATTATCACTTTATCCCAGCTACAGGTAATTTCTGGCTATCCCCGCCTTTATTTCCGTACCTTGCCTGTCTATTTTTACACACCAGTTCCGGACATTATAGTAAATCTCCATAGGCGAAACCCGGCTTACCTATACGGAAATTTGGAAATTTGAAATTCATATTCGTTTGTTATCCGCATAAGACGAAAATAAAAACAAGTCCTGTATGTAGATATATGCGTGTGTGTATTTTAGCGCTATACGAGCTACATGAATTGGTACACTTGGTGTGACAAATATGTGTAAATTGAGCTTGTCTTTTCGAGACAGCGCGTCCTGTTCTCCTAGTTACCTCCAGAGTTCAAAGTGAGTACGTTTGTGAACTGAATTTTACTCATTGCAGGATGAAGTGACTGCGAAACGCTTAACTTGTTAAAAGATGAACAAACGGAATAGGCACCACCAACCGCCGTATTACATCATACCAGATTGTTCATAATGCGGATTTTCAATTACTCGACCAAGGATTTACCTGACTAGACGGTAAGATAGTGCGTGACACATGCATATGTACTCGCACGCAGGAATCATAGATATTCAAGATTTCACAACTTCAGACGGAAAACGACGATTTCCTTTGTTTATCAACACCAGCCCTCAACCAAGGACTGTGCATTCAATATCGATAGTTTGAACTTCTATCAAATATTACTTGTTCACGTTGACAAATGTTGGCCTAATCTGTCTTAAAGATCTGGTCTGTTGTTGTGGAACAGTACTTCCTTTTTTCGACTGTATCACTTATCTGATAGTTGGGAACAGTGATGGTGTTGTTCGTAGCTCGAGTTGAGGGTTTTGGTATTGGTATTGTGTGGACAGTTCTGTTTCCTCCACTTCTTTCCTGATTAGACTATTATTCCTGTGGCTGGTTTCACCTGTTTGTGTTTGTTTTTGTCTTTTTAAGAACATGTCCACATTTCCATGTTACACTGAATTCGATGAAATAGTTACAAGTGGCATCGTTTCGTATGCCCTCCCGATTGGTGCATTTAACATCGTGGATTCAGGCTCCTCAGACAACTTGACAGCATGGAATCCATCGATGTCACTTTGCAGTAACACTATCACCTACATGAATACCTACAATTTGCTGGATTGTTGCCGAACCCATTGTTTTCTATTCTTTCGCTTTCTATGTCCATAGAATACCGCCTTTATACCGTTGTACCGCGTTTGGTGAAGTTTATCGATCATTTGGTAAACTGGTACGTACGTATGAATCGCAGGCGTCTAAAGGTGAGCTCGGTTTGTCCACTGGTAACCTTTTCTCCGACATTTTATAGTATGTAACCTCTCCAATTCTATTGGCTTATTCATGTAAGTTACAACCCGTTAAGGTTGCGTCTAGTGTGGTTTCACACCATCTGTTTGTGTGAACTCTAATTGCTCCGATGGATTTTATAAGTGGTTGTACGTAGCATCGAGTTATTGTTTGTCTTGTTTTCTTCTACACTGTGATGATCCACAAGTGCACCGTTCTCTTTCTTATCTAGGGTGATGCAGTCAACAACAGTGAAGACTGGCGAACAGCTTTACATACGTTGACACACGTGCTGTTCCAAATGACATGTCTGTTCTCCCCTTTCACTCCATTCCTAACCGAATTCATCTATCAACGTTTACGCTCCAGATTGGACTTTACCGGCAATTTGAAAGGTATGTTCCGTTTGTCTGTAAATATGACTATACATTGCTGTACATACGTCTACATGGTCGACGTATCGTGTATGCATCCGTATGCATCATGTGTATGTTCATTCGCTCTATGGAATCTCGTGCACTGCTGTTTTGCCAAACAAAATGTATCTGAAATGGGCGATGGTGCATTTCTCAGGAAACCTCGCGGTTATTAGGGTTATCAAAGATGGTTTCAAACGAGAAACCGCCTGTGTCTGTTGCACGTGCGGCTTAACATACCCTAGAAAGCACATGCTTTGCATTTACACCACATGTTGAAAACCGTGCCCCACGGAGTCACTCACGTTAGCCTCGAGAAATAAGCCTAAGTGACTGAGTTAAAGGAGGGTTATGCTGGTCAGATGTGTCGCTCACCTTGCCTGATTGGTGTCTTTCAATACGATCGTCGCAGTCACCACAGTTACTACCACTGTTCAAAGCATCGTCTTCGTGCTTGTTTTCTCACTTGCTTAAACGTGAAGAGCCTTCACTCCAGTTAATTTCAGCACCTAAGATCCGTCGACTGTGTCCTTCTGCTCTTATGTGATTCAAACTGTTGGTCAGCGGATCCTGTACGCGGGCTGTTTTGCCGCCCAAACTGCCAGTTGAAAATTAGGGGATTTCCAGGTGTGTTTTTCTTTCTCAACGCAGGACGTTTTCAATGTTTACTGGTCTTAGTCTAAGAACAGGCATTCTTTCACCTTCCTAAACGTTGCATCTGTTACATGTGTGCCTACCTAATCCTTGCTTGTCAGGGATAGTTAACTGTTTTTCATAAGAAAAGTTTCTAGGGTTACCATACGCTCTGTGTCATTGACGGACTTCATACCAAACGTTTACTAATCCTGCTGTCGTGAATTCACAAAGGACAGTGGATGATGAACGTGGGTACTTTTGGCTGTCATTCCTGGACGTTCACAGTTGTTCAATGATGATTTGACATTTGCGTCTCTAGCCACATAAACGGTATATTGTCGAGCGAATTTTTATTCCAAACTGTCCATGTGATTAGAGCATGCTAAAGTCCGGTTTCGGCCAGTGCAGGGTGTTAGTTGACTGATCCACCTATGTAGGTTCCCGAATATTGACCCCAGTGATAATTTTAGATGTTGTGTTTTCGGGACGAGCGGACTCTGCCGAGCAGTACATCTTATAGTCTACCCTTTCAGGCTCCGTTGGTTTGATACGTCTCTTGCACCCATATCAACCCACGACTTGCTTCGATTCGCTCTGTGTGGCTCTGTTCGGTTAGGATAAAAGTGATTATCTAGAGGGTCAGTGTATGACGTGGACTCGAAACATAATAACGTTGACGTCAGTAGTAGCGGTGCTGGGTATTTTCAGCCTCTTGGCTGTTGTTTCACAGAGGCCGAGCATTCTTAAAATGCGACCGGATCTAATCGCGAGTAATAATTACCAGTGACTCTCATATTTTGGGCCAGTGTTCTCCATACTGTATAGTTTATTGTTGTTGATTCCCCATCATCTTATTTTCACCTCATTTTTCATTGGTTTTATTTGCTGCGACACTTGCGTTGTTACTAATCAGTACGTATTTTATGCATTGTCACTACCTTAGTGATTTTGTGTTAGTAAGAGCCAGGCTGTTCGTCCGGGAGGTTTGAAGGTAGTTTCCTATTCATCGTACACGCCTTTACAAAGCTAAGTGATCTGCTGTCGGAGCATCCATGGATCGCGCACCCATATTGTCAGGTGCCTCCGATTTTTTCTAGATCGTAGGGTGCTTCCTCATGCACACTCGACTTACTAGTAGGGGATTCGTGGTTTTAAAGTGTAGGGATATGAGTGGACCTTTTCTAAGTCTTTTGCATGAGCCTCTCCGCTGATCGTGGATTTAACTGCGTGGAACGTGTGATAGGATTGAGTGAGGACTTGAGGAAATGACTCAGTTACAGACGTGTTGCTGCGAAATACGGAAGCACACTCAAGAGGTCCACACATATAACGACCTGTAGGAGCAGACTAAGAAGTTGGCTAGCAAACCTGTAACACGAAGTTCTCTCGTGTAGGTGCTGATCGAAGATGACAATCTTACGTCTTATTCGAAGGTAATAGAGCTGGGTTAATTGAAGCGTTCCTACACGAGCAGCTCTTAGCTTCAAGTTATTTCTGCCTCTGTGATAAACTTCCTTAACTTAGGTGACGTCCTAAGCATTTGTATTTGTTTAGTGGGGAGGTGTTTGTCAATGGATGCTGTGGTACACGAGTGAGGCCTAGACCTTCTGCCAGGCGTTTATACAAACGCCTGAATGACTTGACCGTTCTCGGTAGTGGTATTTTATGTAGGATTTGTTTACTCAAGGATGTAGTCTGTCGGGTGACCTAGGTTTATGCGTTTTTTTATGCACCAGCTCATTGCCGTTATGTAGCGCACTATGCCGGTTGTTTACAATGTACTCACATTCTCTTACAGACCATGCCGGTCTACCCGTGGGTTATTGTCGGCAGACCGGTGCACCCGACTCTGTGCACTATCTGCCTGTGCCCAAAGCTAACCAGGAACTCATATCCAACGAGATAGAAGAAGTGGTCTCCTGGATGCAGTCTACTGTCGAATTAGGCCGCATTATCCGCACACGTGTTAATTTGCCGCTAAAAGCCCCTTTACATGAAGCCATTGTGATTCATTCCGACCCGGCTGTTCGCAGTCTTATCCAGTCTGCAAAAAGCTATATTGTGGAAGTAGGTGATTTTGTATATCCTCTTTCTGCCGAGTTGTGCTACTCTGACAGTTTCGCTTACTATCCCCTTTGTCTAGTTAATTTGATCGGTTAATGTTCATTTGAATGCCGATTTTTATTCACATTTCCGTTCGATTACAAGCCGCTTTTGTTCGCATGGGTTTTCGTCTCCTCGCTCAGGCTCTTCTCCGTAACTTGTTTTTGCCTTTGTTTCAGGAGTTGAATGTGCGATTACTCACCACAACGGACGATAAACAACGCTACGGAGTTCAGCTACGTGGTGTGCTTAATCATCGTATTCTGGGCAGTCGTCTTAAACAGGATTATAAGGCTGTCGTGGAAGCTGTGAAACAAATGCCAACGGCAGAATTGGAAAAATTCGCCGCAGTGGGTCCAGTTTTCACATTGTTCAAGCTTATTGTTTTCTCTTGGCATCTGGTTGTCTTCCTAGCAAAGTTCATGATAATTACTTGATAATCACCCACGATGCGATGCATCGCATGCTTGTGTGCGGCTTTCAAATTTAGCTGTGTATTGCGATCCGATTTGTCTGATTCCATTTTGTGTTTGTGGTGCCTAACTCTCCCTACATCGGGAGTAGGTCTCTTTGTTCGGTGCTTTCCGTGATGTCAGTGAATAGCATCCAACCTAATTGTCCTTGTTAGGTCTGCTTGCTGTTCTGCAGAGGCGCACAGGTTGTCCCTCTACATTCAGATGTAGTCTTCGCGCTCATCTAGACCTTCTGGCTAACACATAGCATGATTACTCTTTATACCTTTTCCATTTTAGGCTGTTTCATACGTTTTTTGTAATACTATGTTTCTGAGGTGGTGCAAACTAAATGGATCACATTTACATAGTGGGAGTAAGTAGCGGAAACGAAACATCACATGGCAGTCGCAAGTGTGTGCAGGAACTTGAACTGACAATTCTGCTGATGGAGTTGGATAAAAAATTATCAGTAGACCACGGCAGTGTGAACGTACTTGGATAATGTAAAAAGATTTAATCCCGACTAGACGTACGCACGCTCACTTTGACCAACAGCCAGTTTTCAGCCACCGTTCAATGACCCTACTCGATTGGAATACCCGCCAACACAGTCTCTGGCTCCTTTGGGGGGGGGGGTATTTACGTTACCATTCTCCGCTTCATTGCATTGGCATAAGTCGCTTCGTGTAAACCACCAAACTATTGAATACTACCAGGGAGATCCCTTAACGTCGAGTCAGGAAAATAGGGCTGGAGCGCATGCAACCGCTATTAGGACATCTCCAGTCAGAACATGTATTAACTCGCTGTCCATTCTTATTGTGTTCCACAGCAGTGCACTTCGTTGCCCGATCCGAGAGTTGGTTTCATTATTGTGATAACCAAGCTATCAACTGAAATGAACAGGACAGTTGTTTTATCTCCTTTCATTAGCTATTGCGTTTTCTTTTGCTCGTAGACTGCTAATGTCTAATTAGGTCAAAGCAGCTATCCACCACTTCGCTGGTTATCAGCTAGACCAACTGTTCGTTTCGCCTTCCGTCTAGACAGTCGGTGTACACGAATACTATCGACTAGCGGTTGTGACCGTACATTTTAATGTAGTTTTTCAGTTATGCCAGTGAATTAGCGAGTGTCATGTTGGTCCCACGAGCATGTTAGCCTGGATCAAACTTCTTGTTTCAACAACACTGCTGTTGGTGCCTTGTGACAAGTGCGAAATTTGGGTGTGGTGCTTTTCATTATTTGTTTAAGGTGGCCACTGCGCAGTTTGTGGTTTGCCAGTTCAAGGGGCGCTGCTTACTGTGATGTATCTACTGATTACTGTTTTTGAAGGTGATAATGGAATCGGTTACCCTGTCCTAGAACCGCGGGTGCTTTGACTGTTCACGTCAACATGTTACTGCTAAGTCGGAAGTTAACAATTCAGTTGTTTTTTTTGCAAACAGGCTGGTTAAGAATTGGGGGCACCTTGGTTTGAGAATCACCGGTTTCTTAGGTGAAGCCAGTTTCGGTCTGCTCATTGGCAATAACACTATCTTGGTTATCGGTTCGTTAGGTCTCTCGCCTGTTAACATTTCCCTTTATACACCTATCTCAGACCGGCAGCATAACTGTGTGCGGTCATTTGCTGGGTTCGGACGATTTGTCTGTTGTGTACACCACTGGGAGTAATACAGTATGTGAAGCACTGAATGGATCGTCAAGCGGTAACCAAACCGGCAACACAGAAAAGAAGGGTGGCTTCATTAAAACCCGTAAACACTCTGCTGTTGCACATGTGGATCCGGTGGCACACCAACGGTACGAAACCGCCTCGGATGCCCGAGGCCTTCTCGTCTTACTCGACACGACTGCGGATCCTGAACTGGAAGATGAACGGCTGGCTCGCGAGCTAGTCAATCGCATCCAGCGAACCCGAAAAAAGGTAGTCTGTTTTGTGATTTTATTAGCTATCTGCTTTTCCTTCCGATCCTCAAACGTTCCTTTCTTGAATTCTCAATCGGATTTCACTGACCGTACATCGTTCTTGCTTTTCCAGGTTGAACTGATCAACGCCATAAACACATTTTCGCAGAGTTTCTCTTCACTTTGCAGTGTTCTTCATTTGTCTTCATTTTTCACTATCCATATATACGCATCCTTCACACTGTTAACAGTTTCCAATGTGATTATCTGCTGTTTTTCATTCACGAAGTAAAGGTGCCATCCAGATACATGGTAGAAATACGGTCAATACAAAACAGAGTCTAAAATGAGCTCTGTTTACCAGACCGTACGCAATTTTTGCTTCACACTTGTAACAGATAAGTGCAAAGCGAAAATTGCATACGGTTGAATAAACAAAGCTCAGTTTAGTCTCTGTTTCCTCCTGTCTGTTTCCTTTTGTACTAACCGTGTTCCTTCCAAGCCAAGCACTAGGCTCTCCTCAAGCCTACGCAATGTGTTCACACATCCAATAATCCTTTTTCAAAGAAACTACCTACGGGACCGTTCAAAAGCTATCTGTTCTGTGAGATAGCTTTTCTGGGTGAAAAAGCCCCGTCCCGTTCATCAGCGGTACAGAACCCAAATAAGAAGCATATTTTCCTCGTTTAAAAAAGAGTTCATTATGGCCATTTTCGCAGTACATCAGACTACGCGTTTTTTGTTGTATTTCTGAGAACTTCATGTTGTTGTTGCTGGCAACCACGTATGGTTTCTCTCCACGTTGCGTTGCCTCCGGCAGAGTAACTGGCTGGCTCGTGGGAGTATTCTCGTCTAACCTATGCTCCCCGCCAAAGTCTGAATTGCCGGGGTGTCGTCTCGAGGTGGTCGTTTGTTTGTCTAGCACAAATGACGAACTGCATTGAGTGAGTACAATGTGTTCGAAGCATCAGATGCCCATAGTAAAATGCGGGACATGTGCAGTTCGCACGCCAACAATAATGTGCAGCCTAAGATAAAAGTGGCATTTTCTTTAGTGCAAAAGCAATGCAGTAATGATGTAAAAGTCTTTGGACAAGTTAGACTGTAGATAAAGTGGTCAAATTGTTTATCTTGCATAGCCTAAACCGCAGAATTTCAACAACAAAAGTTTGATGATGAGCACCGTGCTTCCTGAGTTGTGGGAGTCGAATTAGCTCATGGTCAGAGGTGTATTTCGTTGTCGGCTGTGTACCTAAATTTTTATCGAACATCAACGTAAAAAGAACAAACTAAGAGAGTGGTTCTAATTGAAGTGGACTTTGTACGTATTTACACTTAGTGTTAAGAACTCGTTATGTACGACTGAACGCGGTCATAATGAAAGCCACTGAACCAGAGAAGTGACCCACGGTAGCGTCTGTTTCGTCACAGCGGCTGGCTTGTGAATGTCCCTAAGGGGGGTGAGGGCGGTGGAACATATATTTGGTTGTTATGTTGTCCATTTTGGTATCTGTGCTGTTTCCTCTATCCTTAAAGCTCATGGAATTTATAGCTAATTAGCATTCTCGCTAGCTCTCTGTAGTGCATTTTGCTAACCTGAATGTTGTTTTCAAAAAGTGCTCTATGGTGGGACTTTTGACGTATTTTTATTTTCTCTCATGCATTGTAGACTTTCCGTGTTTTTTCTCGTACATTTTGCAGGCTCAGTTGGTCCCTGAGGATCCCATAGTGGTTGTAGTTTCAACTGATTCTTCTGCTTTGCGTCGTATCGCATCTCCGACCAGCACCCTGATTGGTCTTATCCAGGCCACTGTAAAACAACCTATGGCCGTCACACCTGCTCGCTTAGATGCTTCTGATGATCAGGAGTGGCAAAATTTTGCCCGTGTATGCCTTCCGGCTGGATGGTACTTAGGTCACGAGATCATTCGGGACACAGTATCGGTAGGTTTCTCTTGCTTACGAAGGTTTGCATGTTTGTCACTTTAGCAAATTATGTAGTTGGCAACGGGTCTCCAGCAAAACATCATGGCAATGAAGAAATATCACAGAAAGCGTAGTTTTGTTTGTTGAGGTTTAACATATAGAACACGATGACTCACTACGATAACATAACTGACCGCAACTGTTCTCTAGGCCCGATACCGTTGCTTATGGTTGTTTGGACCTCAACCCCGACGGTGGGGGCAGTCCATCAGAATGGGTTGACTGCTACCCCAATTACTTAAGCTGTCCCAATCTAGGATTGTCTGGCCGCCTTGTTTTATGTCCAAATATTTCGTACCCTGCCACAGACAAAAAGCGTCGTGGTATGTAAAACTCAAAGTATGATTCCGATTTTTTTTCTATCCCTGATGTTCTGTTAGCTCAAGTATGGATCAAATGTGCATATTTACGCTACATGCAAGCGAGTGGTGAGAGTTGGTTGGTTTATAGGTCACTGAATTAATTACCTATTGCTGTGTGGTTTTCATACACACTTATGCCACTTCATCAGGTCTACTGCCACATACGCATTTTCATTGTGCTAGATTCCTCCGGACGATTTTGAATTGGCTTTGTTCTCGCGCACAAACAAATTCGAAGATGCACTTTCTTCCAGTCTTCATCAGCCTGACATGTCCGTTTCTTCTCACCGCGGAGCACCTAATGCTTGGGTGATTGTAATCAACCGTTCAATAGGACAACAGTGCGAAGTCACATTGTCTGATTCGGATGGACGCCTTCTGGTTCTCGACAGTGATGATCTCTTGCGGAAGGTACACGCGCTTGTGTCGCCCAGTTTTTTGGTGTCACTCTACATTGCGATTCTGTATTTGATGCGGATCACCTGCCCGAATTTTTACGGTGGCAAGTCCTGGTTTAACGAATAGAAACCGATGGAAATGAGACCTATTTTCTTTAGCCCTTATGCCTAAGTTCAGACGATCGGAACCGATTTACCCAGGCTTTGCATGCAATTACTTGGGCTGCAGTTGGGACTAATTCTGGTTATTGGCTACGGATTCGTCAATTTTTGCTAATTGACGGATCTCCTTTTGAACGCGGACTTACAACCGATAACCTACACATGCATAATGCAATGTTTGTTCAATCAGTTTAGGTCTCAAATCTAAACAATCCTCGTCAGAATATCTTACGGACGTGTTAGTTATCCCTGCTGCTGAGCCGCATAATTCCAGATGGTTGTGGTGCCACTGCCAGTCGTCAGTTACTCGGCTGCTAGTTCCAACCTATTGTTTTTCAGTAGGATTGGATAACTTAACAGCTTCCAACCCCACCTGTGGTCCAGCATATCGCATGACGGTATACCTCTTGTAGTGTAATACTCGAACACCTCCTACCGCTTGGATGCGGCGAAACGACCAAAAGCTATGCTGCAAATAATATCAGCCTTATACGGTATTGTTCACAATAGAACTAGTTCTTCATCGTCGCTTTGGGGCCAATTAAGGTTTTTGCCGTTCTTGTATGGAGTGTGACTTTACCTGTCATTGGGTCTTGTTATTTCGTACCGTAGTTTCTTGTTTGTTGTACAGATTTGCGCAGCCCCAGTGAGTGTTAACCATAGCACCCTTGTGGAAATCGCAGTTGTCTTCATTCAGGAAAGGATCCATCATGGATCATAATCATTTGGACTATATAACTCACATCTTTTTCAAGTGAAATAGTTCATACGTTTACCTGTGTGGGGCAATCAATCATAAACACTCAGATGCACATATACATTCATGAGAACTTTGCGCTGGCAATTGGGCGTTCTACCTGCAACTGAAGCAGCTCATGTGACTCGTAATAACGGATAGCTGCGCTTGGTTAGTAATTCTTCAACAAGTTGTTTGATGGGTTTTTCAGTTATACAGAATGAGAAATTGTATTCGTTGTTTCCATCTACTTTATGGAATGCCATGAATATGTGCCTTTGTTTGATCTTGTACGCCACTTGGTGTGTTGAATATTCGAGCTTCTGTGCAACTTGGGACTTGTTCTCCGTTTTTTGCTAGCCGAGGTTTATTCACTCCTGTCTACACAACATTCCACACAACTACATGAAATATTTGATTACTCTGGTTTCTTTTTTTCGATTACACCAGTAGTCGCACTGCTGATGGTAGTAAGCAAAGTTTAGCTGCGTGTTGACTGATTTCTCAAAACAAATAGTTCACGGATGAGGCCTGTTTGGAAATTAGTGCATGTCTCCGATCCCCATTTGTTGGTCGTACAGCAGTTCATCATCGATCTCTGACGCTGTGATGTGTGTGTCTAGTTGATTGGGGTCGATTGATTTGGTGGCTATTTACGTCGTTGGCTGGTGCCTAGGTGTTTGCTGAAATGCATGTTCGTGTCAACCGGACGGGGAGAGATTGGTGGAAACTCTTGGGGGATTCGTGAATAGTGAACTGCACAATTCGGTAACGAAATTTAATCCACATGTGAAATGTACCGCATTGAAATGATCACTTTTATTACATGGACTGTTCTGGTGTTTTCACCATTACTGGCAAGTAATTGGGTGCTTTTGGTCATATAAATTGAAAATACCACCCGTATTTACTAACAATCTTCGCATACCAACTACTCTTCGGTCCTCCTAAATACCGTTCTGTAGGTTAACCGAAACCCGTGATTTTTAGTTGATTTCGAAGGCCTGTTAACAAGGCTGTTGCACGAACTTAACGGATCAATTACTGTGGACACAGTTCTTCAGCGCTTTTGTTTGAACTGTCACGCGTAGTTGTTCGGTGATGCTTAGTGAGTGATCAGGGGGCAACGTCAAATCCGGGTTTGGTCAAGTTCCCAGACCACTGCTCAGCCATACATGTCAGGCGGAAATTGCATCTGGGAGAGGTGCGACTAAACGTGATCAGTGTTCAGTTTACAGAATCTTCTGTTCTCATTTAGTTTAGTAAATACCGGTATCAACAGCGAGAATATCTGATGAACATTTTCTAAATATTCTCTTCATTTTGACCTAAGATCATTTTGATGCATGCGCAATATTGTGCATGTTACACATGTTTCGTATCTCCCGTGCCGATCTGTAGATCTGTTGGAGATGAAAATTCAGCAGATGAAGGTTGTTTCACACTTTCTCACTCAGCTTGTTCGCGTATGGAGTCAACTTCATGTATGTCGTTAATTTGTCGTAGTTTTTCCACTCTCTCTATGTGTTATCTGCTTTATTTCACTTTCCGATCGTTTCAGACGTTAACTAAAAACGGGCGATTCGATATGTTATGAATGAAGCCCAGTTAAAATCGATTATTTGTCCCAAAATTGTCGTAAGTCTTTGTCGCGCACTGAACTGATTCGTTGGTTGTGATCGAGTGATGTGTGTTATCTGACTTCATGAATGAGAGGTCTCAGAGTAATGACTGGTGGTTGTCCGTGATGTTGTTGTTTCCCAGTCTCACTTCAGTACAGCTTTGGTTTTGTGAAGAAACCGACTTCGTTGTGGCAATCGAGATATCTTTTCCAGGAGTCGATCGAAATTCTCTCCTCTTCGTAAACTTACTTACAGGAAGTCGTTAGTGTGTGACGACTTCAGCTTCATCAGTCATTTTTGGGATTCGCACCACACTTCAACAGTTCAGTTGTCTTTCGAACGTTTTCTTACACCGGTTTGTTGTTCTTTTTCAGGTCAAGTGTGTTTTTGGCTGGTCCCACTCGGTGCACCTACGACTGTATGTGTCAGAGTCTGAACCTTTGGCCCACATATCCACACGCCACATGTTGAGTCTTACCGGGAAAACGTTATACACGGCTTCTGAGACAACGTGATGCTCTTTATCTGTTCAGTTTTTGTAATTACGCTTCTCGGTGGGCAATAAATTCTTTCCGCTTGTGGTTACTCTTGTTGAAGTTTTTTTATGCTGGTCCTTCATTTTACCCTAATTCGCGTTATAGTTAACAGTGGGTAAAAATTTATATCTACACTATTCTTCAAGTGAGTCTGATAAGAACATTATGACAACCAAGTCGTAGATAACTTTAACCTTTTTCTGATCGTAACGTCTCGAATCACTGAGAATTTGTACAAACATCTCTATTTTGTTTCGCACTTGTTTCACCACTAGAACGCCACATATTAGAATTATGGGATTCACTTATTCTCAGCTTGACAGAGTTGGTAAAACATAAATTGCAGGTGCTGATTCAATCAGCAGTGGCTCCCCTACCGGTATTAATGAATTACTAAGTCTGTTGTAACTTAGAAAAGCTCAATTTGATCACTGGTCATCCAATCAACGCAGTAACGTGGAGAAGGCTCGATCATTCATTCTGTGGCCGTTCAGACCTTGAGTCCACAAGCTTCCATTGCGACAACGCT
>QNGE01004170.1:2742-21919 GCA_008508345.1 Paragonimus westermani
TATATATATATATATATATATATATATAAGGCTGTGATGAGAATGACCGAAAACAGCTGTTTGCAAGAAACATAAATATATTCAGGTTCCTTTAATCCGTCATACGTGTATACGACCGAAAGACGCGGATGCTGTTGCTATTTCGCTGAGTTGCTTGCGAAGTAAGGACAGGTAGTGAAGAGCAGCAGTCGAAGATGCAGTGATTTATTGATGTAAATGTGGTTCCATATTGATTAATTTCCAGTTTATCTACACAGGATAGTCAGCACGACGTCCCTTATTTGAGCTTGGCAAGAAAGCTGACAAACAAAGTTCAGTCCGTTTCAATCTCTCATTTACTGGTAAATTAAGCAGAGGTTTTTAATTAATTGCCGTGACTGTGTAAAAGTTGAACAGCACTCTAATGACCACAATGCACGCCGTTCCCCTTCGTGAGAAGATACCCAGTACTGGGTCCACGAAGTTCAACTCAAATCCACCATTCATCCCTACTTTGCAACAACGCCGTGCGACATGTGGAAACACTGAAAGGTTGTAGACTACTGTGTTGTAGGGCGGTGAGACGCATGATTTCGCAACTTCCAACAGACGGCAAACGTGGCCTGAAATCAAACATAAGCGAAGCTCCGCAAGCTTCAAGGCCACACCTAATCGGACGGCACTAATTTGAATAACATAGGAGCAGTCCAGAATACTAGCTTGGACGGAAATTCGTGTGCGAATGAAGTGAAGGGACCGGAAACGACTCTCTTTCAAACCGTAAGTCCAAGTACAAACAGTTGTGAACGCTTCATACATTTCCAGCTACCAACATAGTTTTAGGCTGTGGTAAAGGCATGGTGTCAATTTCTGGAGTGATTCTGCATGCGAAAAGACAATCTGCATTCTGCCCTCACGATATAACATTTGTGTAAAATTGGGGTGATCTGATAACAAGTAGGCATATATGTGACTAAGCGGGTCGTAGTGCAACTGACAGCATGCGACATGTAATCAGGAAGCCCAGTTAACGCTTCGTCAATGAAAACAAATAGGGATATTGCTACCCATGAAAACCTAGAAAAGATACAGAGCAGTGTGTGGTACACAAGTAGGGGGGGGAGGCGATTAATACAACCACAATGTGGCGTTCATTCATCAATGCAGCATCTTAATAAAACGCCAAGTAAATCCTACGTGGACACCGCCAACGCAATAAGTGAACTCTAAACGAGCAAACGGAAACGATGTCAGAATTTGCACTCACCGGTCTGGACCAACTTCGTATGAGACCCTGCTGACAAACGACATGCACCGTATTCCGACGAAACACCAGATCGGTGAGTCTGTGCTGATGCATCACGGTATACACCAGGGGCTCCAGTACAGGCACGTCGCCGAAACGGGGGCAGACGGGCGAACCAAAAAGGCTACATGAATAACAAGCGCAAATGAAAAAATGTACGAAATCCCGCGGCTGACTATGGGGCGTTCGAGAGTTTTCAGAAGCCTTACTTCTGCAATGAAGTCCATCAAACCAACAACTTCGTGGCACAAATGATTGGGAAGTGTCCGAATTCATCCCTCAAATGACAGTAACGTTATACCATTACTACGAGCTTTCAGTTTTATTTCGCTTTTCAATATCGTTCGCCTTTCCTGTACACCCACATGATTCATTGTCTAACAATATACATGATCTCTGATATGTGGATCGGCAAATTACCTTAGTGGGTACATTTATAAGTCTGATGATGAGTGTCCTCATTACGACTCCAATTCCAGTATGAATGCAAGATTCACAGGATCTGGGAGAAAAGCTCACACAGACCTATACTGACAGACTGATGGATGACTGTGTTAAAGTAAGATGACGACCGAAAAAAACAAAAATCGGACATAATGTCACACGATTATTCGTTGGAAAGTCCGCATTCATTTCGCACTCTACCAAGTGACCTTTAGTGGCTACATAAAGAGACTTAATCAATAGGCGCTTTGCTTTCTGGCGACTTATACCATATTCATGAGAGCCATTTAACACGGATATAACCACGGACCGACATATTAGAACACTACTGTTTCAGTCACACGCCTCACTCAAGAAACGTACTCACTGCAGCTAAGCTGACGAAGTCGTTAAATGGCTCTATCAATAAAGCGGACCACGCACGACGGAGGCCACATCATATTCTCAGTATTTTGTCAATGTTATCGCAAGTGGACTAGGAAGCAAAGAACTACACACTTCACAAGGTATTTCTTTAAACCTGCAGGTTCAGCCGTAGAGCGATTTGTCTGGGAAAAGTAACGAAGATAAGAACAGACAAGTTTTGTGAAAACACGCGAAGATGACAACGGCAAATGGAACCATGTCACTTTTGGATAAAATAAACAAAGCCCATTGACAGACTCATGGGTTCAAACCACGAGTAAAGCAATTGTATCTACCTATATGAAACACGCCATATTGTACCGAGCTCAAGGAGTTGAATACCAACTGTTTTATGTCGGCTGAGTCTCAGATCCATCTGATCTGAGGCCACAAAGCCAACTTACCCCTAATGAATAGTCGGAATGATACAATGCGATCTGATCACATGTCATTTGCAAGGGTGATTACAAAAAGGGTCTCATTTCAGAAGACCCAGTCACGTGGTCACACAACGTGCCCTTTCACATGCACATTCGTAATCGCCACCCATGAAACAGCAATCACATTGTGCTAAACTATCAAAAACTGATTAACTGCCCGTTGTGACTTTCAACTTACAGACCTACGAGAAGACCATGTTTGGTAGACAGATCGAGCCGAACTGCTTTAGTGTATCGTCATAATCGAATATAGTCTCTACATATTCTGAGCAAGATTGACTTAAGGCAGAAATGAAATAGCAATCAGGCGATTCAAAACACCGTGACCAAATTCAGTACTGGTTAAGATAAAACGATAGATGTATGAGAAAGGGCTTTGTAAACCTTTCGGAGAAAAGTCACAATACAAAAGGCAAATGGCAACTGAAACCGATCTTGGTAGTTTCCTATTGGTTCTGTGATAACTAGGATCAATCAGTTCACCGAAGATTTCATATAAAGGCGGACTCTAGAAACATGGATCTAGGGATGCAAAGAAAACATTACATAGAAATCCAAAGTGTTCATCAAAAGGGAGCAAAGTCGGAATCCGTATAGATAACAAGACCAGAGTGCACGATATACATGAAGTACGATCTCGGTTGCAGTTGGATGCTGTATCCCTCTCGATAAACCTCACAAACGATCACTAAGTTCACAATGAGACTTTGAAACACGTTATGGGGTGCGCCAAGTGAATTCCTGTCAGCCGTTTTGCCGAACCAGCTTTGCTCTGACCTCCTCAGATTGGACGAGAAAGATGAGCCTCAGCTCACCTAATATCTACAATTGAACACAATCATAGAAACACGAAGTTACAGCAAACCCAACATTCCAAACAGACGGGCGCCGTGCGTCCATTTCTCAAAACACTCGCACAAATAACAAAAGGTGAAGGTCATCATCACAGTGGACTTCCGCCGAACGATATTGTGGTTCGGACCGTCGCTAATCTCAACAACTACGTGGAATACCTTGGAAGAAAACGTTATCAAGGTTGAAAATTAACAAAAGAAGACTAAGCGGGAGAACTAAACATGGTATGGATGCCCGAACGTCATTGACTGCGGCAAATCGCCATATCAGGCAGCGTCTTCAATCAGTCACGAAGACCCCAGCCAGGCAGGCGACACCTACCCACTTTGCTCAGTCAGGGTCTTCATGCTTCGTGACCACGTTGTTGCTTGACCACCACGTGGTTTCACCCAACTGTTGGTGGTCTCAGAATATACACTGCCCGGTACGGTAAACGATAAGGTAGCATATGGAGTAAGTGAACCAACCCTCACAGGCTGTACAACGTGATTAGTTGACCAGTTGATCGCGCATCCCGGGTGTTCCAGAATGCGCGCTAGCCAACGGCCTTGTCGCCCACGTGATCCGCCCACTCGATATGGGTTAACTGGCGAAGACAACGATGGTTAAACACAGCAAATCTGCTTAAATCTCCCTTGAGAACAGACCACATTTCCGAACCACAGAGCAAAACAGAACGTACACCAACAGCCACACCCGACCGTCCTTTCAATGTAACACACAACGCAGGTTAGCAATGGAAACTCGTACCTTCACTACCCTCACTGATATCTCATCCGTAGTATTGCAAGGTGACGAGACAGTGCTACCCAAGCACGTGAAAGGGTCCACAGTCCTAAGTGGAAGTGTCACAGTCTTGAAGAAACGATTCGCACTTCGATGGTGTGAAGCGCATTTCATATAAACCAACCCAACCACACACGTTTGTTCAGCATGATACGCATGTTTTCGGAAGAACGGCCAAGTAAAACAATTCCATCAGCATACTCCACACCACTCAACCCAGTGCCATGAAGAAGCTCAACACCAAATTCACTGGATTCATCAAGTGCGACTTCCGGAATTTTCTCCATGACAAAAGTGAACCGGAAGAAAATATGGGACAATCATGAAGAACACCACTAGAGGCGACAAACGAGCAGTGGGTGTACAGTGATCTCAACAGATTCACGTATTCTCCTGATACTCATTCGTGAAGAATACAGTTGCACAGAGCGTTACGAACAACTGAATCGAATACAGTCTTTAGGTCTGAAATGAGCACGACCGTCGGCTGCCTACAACAACACCGAGGTTGCAAGATCCGTCGCAAGTTAAAAATGTGATCAACGCACCCACGACCGGACCGGGATCCTATCTGTACTTCACGTACCTGACTCCTTCTGGGCCTATTAAGCCGACGTAAAGTGAAACCAGTGAGTAACTCGAACGCAACAGATACTAGACTGATCCCTATGTGGTTTTCACATAGACTTCGGGACCCATTTTTGAAAGCTGGAATTATAGTTGATAAATACCAGTCAGGAAGCACCTTTTCGGTTTCCCGAACAGTCTGGGGGAGTTTCGCCAGTTCCAATATCAACCACTCTACACCAACCTTGAAAAAAGAATGAGAAAAGGTGTGGTCCAAGAGGCTCGTTACACTTCAACAACTTAGGCATCACGGCCACTCCTGATTCCGACAGAGGTCGTCTGGAATGCAGTAACTGACCAATAGGGTCCCGTCGACCACATGGTCTAGTTGAGGTCAGCTGAACTGTTCCTCAAAATGTTCAACCCACCTGTCAAGTCGGTGAGAGTGATTGGTGATAAGTGAAACATCATTTTCGCATATAGTCTCACTTACACTCACTCGGCGGCCAGTGCAATCACGAATCAGGGAAAGAACCCTTCTGCTATTCACACATAAAAGAGCCCTTCCCATCTCTTTCGACTGTTCCATCAAGTGGTGCTCGCGGTTTATGCGTAAACCTCCAGTCAGCTCGCGTTCAAGGTCTCGACGGTCGTCATCACATTCAGAACCAGGTGGAATCGGTCGACGCTTGTTCATGAGGCTTATCGAAGTGACAGAAATCCAGTTCTGTCGCAAATGGACAGCTCCTTCGGAATATTTCTCTACAGAGCATACTTTCAGCTTCGGCATCACCAGAGAATGGGAGGGAAGTGCTTGGATTGACAGCTATCTGAAGGTGAGCACGAATGGGAGATGGTGCCAGCATCGTAAACTCACCTCTCCGACATACAGCGCACATCAAGCTGCAAGAGTGAGAGAGTACTTACCAGAGCAGCTTGCTGACCGACTTGTCGGAGAGTTTGAACATTGAAGGCGTCAATGTTTACCAGTTGTCTTGGCCTCAGTAAGCAGTTACCGCCCGCACGCACGTGGAAGGCAGGAAACTTGAGGAGCGAAATAGGATAAAGTTGTAAAAGGTTAATAATTGTCATCGTCGAAAGGACGATAACTCCTGACACTCTCCGATCATTTACGCGGTGGAAGGGAGTCGAACTGAGAGACAGCATCCTGAATCTCTGACTCTGACCAGCGAGACAAGATAAAGGGTTCTGTGGAAGGACTCTGGCTGGCGCCAGTAGTTTCAAAGTCTGACTGATCCCGGCAATGAGAGACCTGCCTAGCCCGAGGACGAAGTAAGTAAGACATTAGCGTCTGATTCTGCATGCTGCTGCGCGCAGCGGATATATTCGAAGCTGCAAAATTTTTCGGATGATGCCGAATAATTTTGCACCCTACTGGCAGTGCTGAAACTACAAAAATAGTTCTGCAGTATGATGACGTCTCACTACTTGAGCACTCCCACGCGGTCAGTAGTGCGACACACAACCCTATGAGTGCATCTGCCTTTCATCTGATCGCTCCCACTTAGCCTGTCTGATAACAGTGCATTCGGTAACCCTTCAGATCGACCCTGTGCACACGTTTGACTACCACGCCGAGGTAAGAGAAGAGGTCGCGCGTTATCTGTCAGTTCATTTGTGTATGCCAAGAAGTACGCCACGTAACGGAGAATCACTATCAAACAGTAATTCCGACACTCACCTTAAACCACCTCTCGACTAGAAACGTCTGGGTCCATCTACAGATTGTAGGTGATGTTCCCGCTCCTCGTGCCTCCCAACCCAATTGCTTGTGGTTGATAGGAACGAAGGCTTTCTGGAACTCTAGGTAACACACCTCAATCGATTCTGCTCTCTCCAGTTTTTCTGTGACAGCCTCTAAAATCGTCAGCAGGTTGATACGACAAGAAGCACCCTTTGAAAAGCCCTGGATTCTGTTTTCATATTTATTGTGTTGTCCGATGATCAAACATAGACAACAAGTCATCATTACGTTCTCGACCTACTACTGACTGCATACGCCCCGTGCACTTTACCAATCTCATACATTATGAGCCTATGACTAGCTAACCTCCTTGACACGCATCACATATGGGTTGATGAGACGCTTTCTCAACCGAAGTGTATTGTGACAACTTCCAAACAATTATTCCATCTCTATGAGCGCAGTTTTCTACCATAAATTCACTGCATAACTAATGTTTCTGATTGTGAATAGCTCCGAGTTTGCCAGAAATCACACTTTTACATTAAAAGCTGATTCGTGTCAGGCGTTTGATCCCGTATCATGCGGTTCGTTTCTTCAAAAGATGGAGGTACACGACGCTCATGATGGTACTCACCAATGGATTACCACATTTCTTATCAAGGCTGACGCCGATGCATGTTGTATTGGAGACGGCAAATCTTCCTCTCTTTGTGGGTGTCTTAAAAACCTGAAACTTTCATGTTGCTGGCATCCTGCACGTTCATTTCATTGCAGTTAATTTATTGCACTATTTGATAAAAATAGTTTGTAAACGACGTGGTATTTCGTCTTGTTTCATATTGCTCACACGTCTATCGTAACTGCGTCATTGAAGGCTGAATTGAAGCGCAGCTTCGATGTACACATTCGGGCATCGAATTGAGTATCTAGAAACCCTGATCATCAGAATCACTAGGGTAAACTTAACGTATGCCCCAATCTCTCATTTTGGAGGCTAGCCAGCTTTCCTGTTGCACGTTGCAGCGGAACTGTTGTGTGCTTGATGAGCGGTGTTCGAAGTTCTATCCTGATCATTATCCCCTGACTTTCTATTTTGCAGTGCTTCTACTGCTGGCCCTCGGAAACTGTTGTGACTGACGGTACGGCTGAGCGGATAGCGGAACAACGATTATTGACACAGCGGATAACGGTAATGAACAACGGACTACGCAGTACACGCGATTAATTCGTAACTTCCCAGCCAACTCAACTACCCGAGGCTAAAGCGCGAAATTCCGAAGAAAGAGTGGTTTTCAAACAGTTTTTCAGGTCGTTCAGTATGGAGACATGATGGTTACAAACCCGATCATACGTGTGGGGTTTGTGACCAGTAACAAAGCGAAGTCAAAAAGAATAGAGCAGACAAAAGTCCAGACAGTGTAGTGTAGGCGTGTAGTCGGGATAACAACAAAATTTCGCACGAAGGCTAAGAACGCTTTTGAAGGCCGGAGAAGCACATGACCATGCCAACTGTGAAGGTCACTTGCACAGGACTTTGTTATGCTTTTTGCAAAACAATACTTCCGGGGAACTGGAGACTTCCCCGACAGAAACTGAAACAATTTACCTCTTCATCTTCTTTTTTTACCTAAATCGTGTGGCACAGACTCAGATACACATATAGGTACTCTTACCTTCCTCTAGTTTGTAAGTATGCTATGAATTTTATTACCAGGCATACCGGCCTAGGCCCACGGCATAGGCATCAGAGATGGCAGGGGGTACATGAGCTGGAACAAACCGTCAGCGATTCAGATGAGAAACCGAATGTGTCACTATCAAGTCCGTACGGCTAAATGGGGCTTTATGATAAGACCGTGAAATCCACTTGGTTTGATAAGGGTAGGAACTTGCAGCTCGGTTGTGTTGTTTGCAAGGTGTAGGCACCTTGATGCTGGGTGTTTGAATAGGGACGTAGTCATTTTCAGTAGTTAGGTCCCTTCCCGTCCCCTTCTTTTTCCTCCTCTCTTTCTATATAGGGTTTGCTTTTTCTTCATGGTTGTGTGGCAGTTAAGCATTAGTGTTAACCACTGATGTATTGCTGTCTATGATGATGATGATGATCAGGAACAACGGTGTTCCCGCTACAGTGTCCAAACTTAGCCGCACAGAGCAAAAGCCGTGAACCACCATCACGTATTCGATCACTGATGTCTGCGTTTAATCACTCAAATCGGGTGACACCAACGAGTAAGCAATGAAGAGGTTAAAAAGCCGGTATTCGGCAGTGACTATCAAGCGAGTTCTGTTCAATCCTTACATTTACACATACTTAGATGCCTAGACTATGTAGTAGGGATGCCAACTGGTTGTCCACCACACCGAGCACTGTTTGCCGGTGCTGCAGCCGACTGGCGTAAGATGCAAGGTGGACAGATGATGACCTGGCGTAGAGAAGTGAAGTCGTTCGCCAGGGGGTTGGCCACTGCAGATCAGGCTTGTCTCCAAGACTGAGGCTGGAGTCTGGGACTGGGGACGTCAGGTAGTATAGGAGCGAATCGACCTCAGTGGTGTGTATAGTGTCGTTGTTTACACGAGTCGTCTGTGAAGTAAATGCACGTAATGACGCGGGACAATGACAGCATTGCCGATGACGTCTTAATTTAACGTACAGTTCAGTCATTTGTTTGCAACAGTGAAGACAGCTTGGTTTTGGATGTTTTGAGAACAGACAGTTGCCTTTTGTAATTAGGTCCTCTTCCTTCCATACAATCTTTCACCTGCTACTTTCCTCACAGTTGTATGGGAATTAAGTATAGGCGAGGACTACTGCTGTGTTGCCGTCTTTGACGATGATTATGGGCAGCTGCCTATCCTAGCAAAAATGATAAGAAATAAACAACCATGCAGAGGACCCCGTCAAAAGTGTGTACCCGAATGGTAACGGTAACGAGAGCATTCCGAGGTTGCAATTTGAGCAATCTTCTGTTCTGTTCACTTTCAGTCTGTGAAATACACCTGTATGTTTTTGGATCAATCATAACCCCGGCCTAAAAGTAGATAAAAGAAGTAATACTTGATATTCATGTAATCTAGACTAAGTGGGATATAGTGATAAGTTTGTCATTCACTCAAGCATACACTTTGAGGGGTAGCCAAGACGGTATCAGAGGATGTGATCAGGGTCGTTGCTTAGTCATGGTACGGACCACACACCAGTGCACGATAGGCTCGCTAAAAGTTTCAGTGCATGTAGGATCACTCAGAACGATCAGCACCCTTTTGTTCACAGATTCTTCAAAGTGGTACAGGGTAGAATTGTACCATCAGACCTCCCAATATTGATAGCGCCGCGAACAAAACTGAAACAAAGTGACGATCTTGAAAAGAATCATTATGGTGGTGTTTCTTACGGAGGGCTTTGCATTGACAAGCGGTTGCTGTAAAGTTTACAGAAGTGGTCTTTTAGTGTTATTTGCTACCTACAGAACTGAAATCGGTTGTACCGACGATTGCCTACTTTATCGCTAAAACGTCTCTCCACCGGTTTTTGTGAGCGAATGTACTTTTTCAAACATTCCACAAAATAAGAACACCCTTGAATTGTTTACAGGATAGTGAGGTAAACCCAAACTGAGAAAAACGTTTCCGAAACCCTATCAAAACATTGAGAACTTTTTTTGGCATATGGAGAGTTCACGAATTCAAATACGACTCCCCGTAGTCACGCCGTTTCAACAGCACGTTTAAATACAGTGCTCCTCTATACAGTGGCCCCTCCCAACAGGCGAACAACCAACGCCGGTAGTGACACTAAATAAAAATTCACTGCTGTCCCTCTTGAAAACCCTGGAAAGGGAGCTCCATCCTTTCAACACAACGTGCATCCAACAACTTTCAAATAATTTAACCACCGTTTCCGCGGTACGCACGAATTGGTCTCTGACAATGTGGTAAAACTGAAACCCAACATTACTGACGTTACACAAGTCTTAGAACAGGCACTATCAATTCTCTATCATGAAACCAACAGGGCAAAATAAAAGAGCGGTCAGCTTCACAATAACCAGCAGTTGTGGTTGACCAGCAAAACTAAGCATGAAGAAATGACACATCAATGCATGGCCCGAATCTAGGTACGTGTTTCAATAAGAACGACAATCCTAGGTGGGATGGAATCGCCTCCCGCTATAACACCCAGGTGGCTTACCTAAAGCCCGGTCTGAGTCGGAGGAGTGCACAAAACAAAAGAATGGAACTGTCCAAGAGTAAGCTATGCTTCGCTCGCAGTTGTAATAGCCACCCACAATCATTTGAACAATGAGGTGTCAACCCAACTGACATATTAGGCATCGTCTGGTTGGTCGGTCTGGGTCTTCAGGTCGTTTATCAAAATGAGTGTCAAAACTGTCTACCTACGTACAGGATATACAGCTGTCATTTCAGCTAGTTGGGGAGTGAATAGATTTATTGAAGAGCTACTGAAGGGTCTGCAACAGAGGGCTCGTCCTAACAGAGATTACCAAAAGGATAGCATGGAAATCCGACCTAGTAGCGTGACTGCAGTCATCGTGTCCAAGACTGCACCAACCTCAGTCAGTCTAACAATAGTGATTATGGATTAACCAATGTCGAGTACACAGTGCACTGACTTTCAATGAGTTCAACATCCGGGCGATGGTGCTCTGCTGAACTGGTTTTTTAAGAATGTAGACGCTAGAAACACACGTTAACTCGTACTCCAAGTCTCGGCAGAAAACAACGGAGAACAGAGACCGGGGCCACAGAAGACGGAACGTAATAGGATACTTTAAACGACTAGCCAAACGCTTTGTGGGAAATCCATAAGAACTAACACTAGGAGTTAGGAGAAATCTGAAAACCAAATCTAACAGAACAGTGGGTGAGAGATCAGTCACAACACATTTCCGTCTATCTGTCTCGCAGCATTCAGCAGACAGGACGACCTAGTTCAAACTGCGAGACGACCGACGCAATGTGGTATTAGGAGGGGTGTATGTAGGCTGAGATATTGTCAGGATGCCCAGACCTAGATCGGGGAGTGAATACAATTCAGCCTGGCTGAAAAGCCTGTAGAGGAAGGCAGCGGATGGGTGAGAGTGGAGAATAACTACGGAAGAAAGAATTCCGCTCGTTAACCTTTACCTACTATCCTGCCTGGTGTGAGTGACTTTTCCAAGGTACGTATCGAACTGCCCGGCTTGGCCTAAAAAGGTCACCGGAACGTCAAAGTTGTCACTACGTGTGGAGATTCAACCTTTACGATGACAAAATGTGACAAGGCTTCGGCATGCCTACACTATATGCCAAGAAATAGATGAGACTGGGAGGTTTCATTGTCTTTTCAGTCAACCAACTGTGTGAACCGGAAGTTCCCTCTTAGCTCAGACTGTGCTGGTAGATTGTGGCCGATAAGTAGAGTGGGGTTCCGCTTATGCAATGTTATAAGGTACTCATTCATCGTAAGGATGACTCATAGGCATACTTTTTCCTATAGAGTGAGTGATCTCGAGGCCGTCTACGACATTTGTGGCGACCAGAGGTTCAAATGGGAGAGCGCAGTGTGTCACCAGCGGACACGAAGAAAACAAGACATTCTTTTGCCGGTAATTCAGATAAAATTAGAATGTTGTGTCTTTCAAAGACAGACCATTGAAAGAATATATGACTTTGTGGGGTGTTGGCAAAGATGAACTGAATTGCCGGCAGCGAGCACCCCAGGACGACCAGTGCGGGAGTCCATACCGTTATTACTATCGTTGTGACCGCAAAAGACGTTTGACCTGCGAAGCTGTTTATTGCACGAAAACCTGTGCAAGTTATGCGGAAACAGAGAACAACGTACTCGTACATTCATGTGCATTGCTGGCGTGTATCCACACACATTGGACAGCAGTACATTGTCATTGGTCTTGGTAATACGTCCCCCATACTGCGAACACACTGTCCCAACAGTCGCTTTTGGTACTTCGTCTTCTTGGCATTGAGACTGCCTTTTAGTTTAGCATTATGCTACTCACAAACGAAGCGGCCTGTTACACAGCACTACTCTTACAGAGATGTGGTTCGTTGGAACGGTCTTCCTGCATAGCATACCGAGATTTATGAGAGTGTTCATTTTAAAACAGGCATACCGAGAATATCCCAAGAAGAAAAAAGGTCAAAAGGGCACAAACAAAAAAACATCCATATCACGGCTTACCCTTGGTCTGCCACATCGAACATTCGCAGTGGATCTATCAAGCCACCCAAGCAGTCAATTTTCGAAGCGGTCCCATTCGGCAACGTCCACCGGACTACGGCTGGGTGACTACCATCCTGCGTACATCGACTGTTTGACCAGCGGTGGATTAAGTTGTGCGAACTTTTTATTCGATCTGAATTGTAGGATAGTGAGGGTGGGTTGGCAATCGAAGCAGAACTGTACGGGTGGATAGACTTGCGCTTACTAAACGTCAGAAACCCAAACAAACTGCTCATATTTCGACCATGTGCGGCTGTGGGAGAGCCGGTTGTATGCAGCTTGGACTGAGACTTGTGGCTCTGCGCAGACCCGCTGACAGCGGTACGTAGACTAGTTCGGGATGACAATGAGGAAAGTCCCGTATCAGTGTTGTTTAGCACATTGAAGCTAGGCGGGCCCAAATGTTCGGGATCCTCGTTGCATTCCGGAGTCAACGGTAATGTGGACTCGTGCACATAAAGCATGCCTTGACGTATCACGTCCTCAGTGAGGTCCCACAGACAAAACATGGTGTCTTGTCCCACAGATCCGAGGCTAAAGACGATTGGGAATAAATGCGTCAAGAGTGAGCGGCGAAGAACAACAATATTTGAAAACAACAAGGCAGCTGGTGAAATTGATGCCCAACGGTTATAAAATCTCGTCACAAATATGGATATAGAAAAAAATGGCGAAAACCTCAAAGTAGTAAGTAGTGCAAAAAATCTGACAAAAAACGCTTGTTCAACAGTTGTACCAAAGAATCATAAAAAGAATATGAAGGACTATTGATAACCAGATTGAAAATAACACAACGTTACGAACAAGTTGTAATACCCTTCGTTTCAACCACCTCGAGTGGCCTTCCTCAGGAGTGTTGATGGTGATGTATGGGGCTAAACAGCAAGTAATCAGATTACCAAATCAACAAAACATAGAGATAAACCACAATATTGCGCACAGTGGGCAAACTATCCGTTAGCTCAATTACTGATGGTGTTTAAAAAAATTTTACTACAGAAAAATAACCAAACCACAGAGATTAGCATAAATTTTGGCAGACGACAACAAAAGCATCTTAAACCCACACTCCCAGGTAATCCATGGTAGAGCAGGCTTGTCTCACAGACTGGAACCTTCATGATTCAAGAGTGAGATGGTACAGACGCTACAGAAGATCGCAGGTAATCGGGTTCGGTGGCGTTTAGATGAAATACGTCGGTAGTGTGAGAACGACTAAAGAAAAACTTTTTAACAAGCCCCATTTCTTTCCCATATCCTTCTTAACCAAGGTTCGTTCAATTTTGGTGACTAAATAGCAAATAAACATCAATGTCAACCACAGATTTCTTTTTTTCCGTTCGCCCTACGTTGTGTGGAAATGTGCCCATACTGTGAAGTTCGATCGGATCGCTCAATTCAGTAAGGCTGAAGGACAATTCTATCTAGAACAATCAAAGGAAATGGATTTTAAAATTATCAAAACAGTTCGAAATCGGCCTGATTATTTCGTACCTGAAACTAGAAATAGTTCAGAACTGGTGGATTACATGGAAATCAATGACACTGACGCCTAAAATCTTCCACGCAAATTCATACGCGTGCATGTTCACCCTAATGAGATGGCAGACATTCATGAGCAATACGCACACGCACCAGTGAGGGGTACTGGTCGATAAAAATAGAACTTCACTTACAAATGATCGTAGCTTTCGTGTTCACGTATACTTCTCAGCAAACACCATTGGAAAAGTACTAGACACGAGATGCACAATCGTTAGCAGCGCACATTCTCATCATAACAGGAAGTTAGGAATACACGTGTACATGTTAATATATACATACACTCAAGTGAAAGCAAACCGAGACGGATATAAACGGAAGTGACAGAGAGATGTACCGATAGGGACGTGACATCACAAACGCCTCATGTGATTGAGAATCAGGGGAAGGTGTTGAAGTTGCCGCTGGGAGCTCTCGTTTTTGGCGCCGATCTCGACTTGAAATCGACGACTGACGACGTTGGGCGTACGAATTCATAACAGGCGGTCGATTTCGTTCAGTAGGGTCATTCAAACCAGGACAAAGGAAGGGATCAAAGCGTACAGTGCTGACCCAAGACCGATGGCCTTGACCACGACATATCACAGCTCGCTCAGACATGGACCATACAGTAATCAAATCATCCTGCCCACCAACCACCAGGAAACGACTATCGGGCGACCAGTCGACGCATAAGAGGCCAGCGAAATATGACCGCATGTAACCCTGGATGTAGAAAAACACAAGAAAAAGCACAGGAATTCATCAGCCTTAATCATTCTTACGCCACTTTACGCTATTGTACAAAATACTGTCACATGAGTCTCAACAACGCTACTAGACTGCCCAAACCTCGACAGGATCAGTCCTACAAATCAGATTTGGCATACGCAATTTTATGAATGGCAGCCCGCGGTCACACGATACTGACCTACCTCGTTTTCTTAACCAGTTTCAACCGACTGCCACACGGCTGGTGATTGAAGCGCATAAATGAACGATTTCAGCCATCGCTGCGTTATACCAAAGACAACCATAGTCACATATCAGACTGACAGATGGTTACAGAAGAAAACATGCATATATGCGCATGTAAGTATATGTATGTTTACACATACCAGTGTATGTGGAAATGAATAGTCCGGTGAAAATGTTAAGAAATGTGTACCCGGAAGTAGAGCTATATACAATAGCAACTGCCCTCCAAATTCCCAAAGATAAAGACACAAAGTAAAGCAAATGTGAAGGATAAGATCGGTTGAGTACAAGGCAACAAATCAAAATTCAGAATATGAAATTCATTAACAGTTAAAACGGACACTAGTACAAGCGCCCCGGTTCGGTTCTCAAGGCGAGCAATTGTCAACAGCAGTATATTAATTATTGAGACCGCCAAACAAATATGAGGGAAGAAAGGAAAGCCCCAGACTCCAAAGAGAAAAGGAAATGAAAGAACGGGGCTTAACATACCAGAATTTTTTTGTCCAAACTAAAATATTCAACGCCAAGATGAATACACTCAGCAAAAATAACAGAGCTGCAAAAGGGATCACGCCAGTGTCCGCGAGAGAGCCTGTTTGTGACTTTCACTACTTCACTTCATTAGGTGAACTCTTCACGCATGAAACGTCCAAACAACGACAATGTTTGCGCCAGTGGACTCGACTGGACATTCGTTTAACTAAATTCTCCACTCTCTCATCCTGTGAGTCGAGACTTCCCCTAGATCGGAAGACGAATTGGACTAATCGCGACTAACTTACTGGCAGCTTTCCTCATCTACCCATACCCTCCGTCTATTTGGAATCTAGAACCAAACACCGGCAGCGCCAGAGAAGATTTAGTGAGGGTTAGTACTGTTAGTATCGGCCCAATCACCACTACATATGCGTTCTTAGACGGAACAAATAAATTAGTTTAATCCCCATAACCGAATAACCGCTTCCCAACATCATCGTTATCAATCTGTTGATGCCGCCCGCGTGCGAATAAATGCAGGCAAGATAGAGTAGTGATTAACTCCGAAAATATCAGCATTAGAACATAGTGGACAGATACAACACTCAACTGAACAGTAACTGAAACGGTGACTGAAATAGAAACCTTGGAGAAAATTTCATGATAGCAGTATAACTCTGCTTGGATGGTGATAGACCGAACCTAACCAGTTCAAGGAAGCAGTCAGTGCGTGTCAACGCAATGTTGTTTGACAACCTACTCACGCTTGAACTGGTAAAGAATTTGTCAGACAATGACAGCGTGAAAGACGCTCAATCAGAAGATACGATATGCAGTCCGACTAACAAAGACCACCAAGCACACCAATTTGCGTTCCCGTGTGCGAACGCTGAGTGGTGGATCACAGTTCATCAGCCGGCAAAAAACGGCGGCCACATACTAGTGACGAGCGTGTCGGGGCTTCGTAGATAGGCAAAATCCAATTATACAGTAGATATAAACGGAAGGAAAGTAACAAAAGTTATTCTTATGACTGATTAGGAAACTTACTTCCACCTTCTGTTTTGAGACTCTCAACGCTGTGAAGCGGACATCCGACGGTCAGTAACGCTTCCGATGCCCATACACACCCGTAAATAGGTCGGCAAGTTGTTTCGGTGAGCACTTTCAAATATGGGACTGAAAAAATGTGGCCTTTCAAACACGCATCTAGGAGTGTAGCGATACTAGTTAACCGAATTTCATCTTGGGCCATCTCATATATAAACGTTTCCTTCCCAGAGTTAGAACGAGAATGATACTGTGATCGACGATAATACAAAGCGTGTGTGGTTGTGTCCACGTTAACAATCGTCTACTCGTCACTAGATTAGGGAATTCCGCCGAAGTCAACAAAGGTTAGAATAGTATCATTCACTTATACTAACAGTTTACACCCTGGCTGCCAGTAGCTCAGATATCGACAAGGACACATTTCAAATCTTTCTTAACATTCTGAAACAACTAAAAACATAGGAAAACAGTATGATTGCTGGTGATACGAATAGACAACCTAGCTGTTTGTTTCCTGAAAGGGATGGATTGTACGTTCAGTATTCTAGTGTAATGTTCCAAAAAGAGTGGTCAGTTGTCGACTAGGCGCTATTTTACAGGCGCCGCGCTTTAGGATAAGAGACAAAAGTGTCACAAGAAAACTCCTTTGTGTAACCTAACCATGGACAAAAATGGACCATAGTGCTATCAGACAAGTGCTGCCCGACTCGGTAAAAAAAAACTGTCGTTCCCCTGGGAACAAGGATCTAAACTTAAACCACGGTGTCGTTTATGTCTGTTTGATTTGATCCTTTGCTTAGTGATCAATGGTCCACAGACGTGGGCAAGTTAAGTGCAAGTAGAGCGGAGATTGCAAGAAAGGATGACTAAACAGCACAGGCAGCTGCACTGACCAAATCAAGAAAGTGTTCTGAACAAGGTGAGGAATTGACGGCTATATGCGTTGCGAACAAGCATGCTCGTGAAGAGCACTGTATATGAACTTCTCATGACCTTTTCTGCTACCTTGGCGTGGTGGTCAGGCTTGCGTGTTGTTTTGATCCGGCGGGCTGTGCTGACTGGGACTTCGGTCCTTGCAGGTTCAACCTTGCCAGATTGGCCAAAGGGTAGCAACCAGATAAAAAGCAGATGCGTGCGTTAGTTGTGTGTTGTAGCACCGTTGTGGCTTCGTTGGGCAAGGTGCTTGTTTTTGCCTTGACTGACTGTCCCTCTGATAGGATCGTGTTACTGTTCCTGTGAGTGGGTGCTCGATCGCTTTTGATATGGCTGTCTATCCTCTCCTAGGTGGTTGATGCTGTCGCGTCTGCGTGTGGGTCACCAGGTGTCTTGCGGTTTAGGCTTTTTAGCCAAAGGCTTTGGTTGACTGCCCTAATCGCTCTCCTGCACAGGTCTAGGCGTCCTGGCAGTATCCAAAGCCCATAAATACAATGATGAAAAAAAATAATCGAAATACCATACTGCATCGGCCGTCGTGCGGGATAAACCGGGTCGCCCTATCTGCTGCACATGGCAGGGTGGATAGACGAAAATATGCTACTGAGAGACACACCCTCATACTTTTCTCGACCACGAACCCCCGAGCAGATAATCCTCAATTAGGCTTCAGTGCCCAGGAGACCAACATGAGACAGGCCCGGGGACGCAAGACGCTTACGATTGGGAAGTGAAACGTGCGCATGCTGCTGGATCGATGCAGCGCCACAGAACGGCCGGAACGACGCACCGCCCTGATCGCGATGGAACTGCGGCGGTATGGAATCGACGAAGCGGACACCACCAACTGCTTGACTGCGTGATTGTGTTGCAGTGCGACATTCGTGAAGTGCGCATTACGCGGGTGATGCGCGGCGCTGAATGTAGCATGGATCATAGGCTGGTAAGGACCAAATTGTTTATTCGTGTATGTAAGCCCGTTTATTGCATATCTTCGGGACAACGGCAGAAGTTGGATATCAGACGGCTGGAGAACTGGGAGACGAAGACTGTCTTCCAACGTGCAGTCGTCGCCCGTCTGCAAAACGCTCCTGTATTCACTACCCTCGAGGATATGTGGCAACAAATGAAGAAACAGATTATGGCAGCAGCCACGGGGACGATCGGTGTGGAGCGCAAGAAACGCCCGGACTGGTTCGATGATAATAACGTGGCTATCTGCAAGCTGGTAAGAATGCCGCGTTCGCCAAATCCACAATGGACCCGGCCAACGGAGCGAAGAAGGCTGCGTTCCAGACTATCCACCGTCAACTGGCTGAGCGTGTTCGCGGAATTAAGGACACCTGGTGAAGGAAACAGGGCGAGCGCATGAAGGGCTTCGCAGATCGTCGGCAACACAAGGAGTTTTACGATTCGCTTAAGGCGATCTTCGGTCCGTCTATCCAGTCTACTAAAGCACTGGTAGACGTGGACACCGG
>QNGE01004170.1:22846-66907 GCA_008508345.1 Paragonimus westermani
GGACATGGACGGGATGGAAGCCATGTTGATGCTGAACCAGCTCCGTTGGCTCGGTCACGTCCGTCGGATGGGCGATGACCGTATCCCGAAGCAGTTACTGTACGGACAAGTGAAGCCAGGTAAGCGAAATCCCGGTGGTCAGAAGCGGAGGTACCAGGATGTTGTGCAGGTAAGTCTTTCATGTTGTAACATTGATTTTAGATGTTGGGAAGATATGGCGTTGAACCGGACGGCCTGGAGGAATAGGGTTAGGGCGGGCGGCCGAAAATTCAACGAGCAATTATTGCGCGATCGCGTCTGGCAAACACACCACTGGCGGTAAACAATCGGACGGTTCGAAGCCAACGGTATTTGGCATGACCGACAGAAGTGGACACAATGGTACCAAGTGGAACCAGTATTGTCATATTCTCGTCATCCATCCTGTCCAGAGCAACCGTTAAACACGATCGACAAAAACGCACATACGACTAGCCTTCGTAGCACCTAGGCCTCTGGCTGGACCCTCGAGTCATCTACAATCTTAAAACAGTTATGGTTTCCGTTTTACCTAACTTCTGCTACAACACGCTAGCAAGTTATTTGAGTACTGTCTCGGACTGGAGCTTACACATTGTAATCGTTAAGACAAACATCGCTTGATAAAAGCTTCTTCGAGGATCGGAAAGTTACAAAACTCTTATTTTTTGGTTTCCATTCGCTGAACCCGAATAGAGTTGTTGCAGAAATATCATTGGAAAAATGTGCAGCACATTCCCACACAATCGATCACCTGTGTTCGGAAGTAATCGTTCAAAATAAGGTCATAACAGGGAGCACTTGCATTTCTATCACTCTGATTTGGTGAAGGACTTATTAGATGTCTATTGTGTGATAACTGTATCATACTCAACCATTTTATTTACCACATAAGTCTTAATGTTATTGCTGACGGGTGCCAGCTGCGTAATAAATGCCACATTACATACGAAGTAAGGCCCCCAATCTGAGCGATATGGGCCGTTAAATTCAAGACAACACAGTTCACACATCTGAAGCTATAGATCGTGCATTGCTCGGTGCGTCCTGTTCCTTATGATACCTACAAACAGTAGACGCACTCCTACAAAACCATTAAGTGAATCTAGGCAGACTGAGCGTCCGTCTCCGTTAAATATGTCGTTTCCTCCATCGAGGATGACCGTCTTGGGAGTGCATCTTTCGAATCTTTAGACGTCATGTTGGAAACGGATGGAAGCATCTAAATTGCGGAACCTCTGCGAGGATGTTCTAAGCAGCGACTACGTCTCGAAGTTTCATACAACGGATGATACAGGAGTAAAAGACGATAAACCATCAGTTTCGCTTTGAGAGGTGGCTGCCTCTCATACTAACTTCCTTGAGTCAATCAAACGCCTAGCCCTGACTTACATGCTCTAGGTTCTACCCCAGCAGTGAGATTGAACGATTTCCGATGTGTAAATAACCGGACCATTTAGATCCCATTGGAGAACATAGGTCCAGGGCGCAGCGAACGAACAGTCAGATCACAAAGGGATCTGCTCACTTTCAAGCACACATTTCCTGACGCCAAAGTGATGATAATTCCAATTTGACGTGTTCAACACGTTGAGACTTCAAAAATGCTCACCGATAAGCGCTTACTGCGGATGAGAAAAAAGGTATACTGATTTTGAAGACTGCAGAAACCTCGGCCATTTTACAGTTAACAGAATCGCTTATTTGTTAAAAACAACCGATACCATAATGAAACAAATTTAGCTCACACAATAATTCATAGTTATAACGCCATATTTTACGATCAGAGCTAGAAACATGGTGAAAATCTACATTTGAGGAAATGTAAGAGCATGCAATCAGCAAAGAAGGTCCATATGATGGGTTGCTGAGTCTCTAACGGGTCCACACACGGAGGTCCCCAAGTAACACAGTGCTTTTTCCTGTCGGAGTGTACGCTGATATAATGAATACACAACGCCTTTCTGATTTACGTTGACAGACCTTAACCGATGTATTGAGTCTGACAGCGCACAGCTGACTGTTCACTGGAATCCAATCGAGCAAACATTGCTCTGCACGGGAACTCAGCGCGATTGAAACGCCAGCTTAACTACGAGATTCAGCTTCGGCGTCACCAGAAACCCTGAGACAGAGACGTTTGGATCGACAGCTATGTAGAGGTGAGCTCAAATAGATAACTGTGCTAGAATCGTAGACTCGCGTCTCCGACACACAGCACACATCAACCTCCAGACTTGAGACAGTACTTGCCAGGGCAGCTTGCTGACCGATTTGTCGGAGAGTGCGGACATTGAAGGCGCCAATGTTTACCAGTTGTCTTGGCCTCAGAAAACAATTATCGCCCGAAGGCACATGGACGGTAGAAGAAACAGAGGGTAAAACAGTAGGAGAAAGTCGTGGTCGGTTAGTAATGTCACTGTCGAGAGAACGATAACTTCTGATACTTCCCGGCCGTTTATGCCGCGGAAGACCACCGTTGTTAGACGAAGAATGTTTAATTCTCAGCCAACAAATCTTCCTCACTTATGGTATTGATATGTTCGCCGAGCATAACAATTTCCTCCCCCTATCTCTTCTCCAATGTTCCTTTGATCCTCAGTTCAGCAGACTGTGACAGTGCATTAAATTTTGCCATTAATGTGAGGCTTCGAGTTTTCCACGTAATGTCTGCATAGTGACCAGATGATATGGGAAAATGCTTGATAAATCTGTGAGGGCTCTTTTGAATGGTCACCAATAGTAAAAAATGTCACAGACTAATCTTGTACAGACAGCAGTGTATGACAACCACCTTGCCATACCAAGTTTACGTGCACCTCCAGACACCGAAGGGTGGTCAGTGATGAGCGAGAGTTTTGCTTTTAGGATTTAGAGATAGGTGCCGCTTGTGGAAAACCGCTTTTCTACAGGAGCTTGTTAGTAGCAACATCACTCCCGAGGAAGTCGAAGAGACCCCTACTCTTCCCAAGTTGAGTACCGCAGAGGACAAGCTAACAACACACTCGTTAGTCCCACCGATGTATTGGGAATCTACAGGACCCCTGGAACAACTTTAAAAGCATTAGAGTAATAAAAAAGGGCATCGCAAACCGAGGGATTCAAATGCCTCATATCAACTACGTGAAAGAGGCACATTTTCCAGCATCTGTTATGGTTCATCTGAACCTGCACACAAATGAAGGACTGAACCAACGAAGGAAGTGAACAGACGCATATCATGATAGCGATTTTTCAGAAGCCTCCAGAACACGGTGATGAGCAACTGTACACAGGCAACGACCGTCAAAAGGTTCAATCAACGGACAATATCTTTTTGATTGACAGAATGTACGGACACAGAATATGTCCGCCTGTCAATGGAAAGATGGTCCTCCCTGGCCCAGAAGCAATGCAGGCTAACGAATATAAGCTGATATTAGGAATGTGACCACTGGTTGTTTACATCCGATCGCTATCCACCCTGACACATCTAGCTCGAATATCTAGTCTAAAACGAGTTCAAATCTGGCTGCTGTCACCAATAAACCATTCACAATAAACTATCATCCTTATCCTAACAGCCAACAGCTCGACCTTCAGGTACTGTGCCTCGGGCTGCCGCTCACCTCAAGAACTACGTTAAATACCTTGGAAGAAAGCGTTACCAAGGTTGAAAATTAACAAAAGAAGACTAAGTGGGAGAACTAAACATGGTATGGATGCCCGAACGTCATTGACTGCGGCAAATCGCCATATCAGGCAGCGTCTTCAATCAGTCACGAAGACCCCAGCCAGGCAGGCGACACCTACCCACTTTGCTCAGTCAGGGTCTTCATGCTTCGTGACCACGTTGTTGCTTGACCACCACGTGGTTTCACCCAACTGTTGGTGGTCTCAGAATATACACTGCCCGGTACGGTAAACGATAAGGTAGCATATGGAGTAAGTGAACCAACCCTCACAGGCTGTACAACGTGATTAGTTGACCAGTTGATCGCGCATCCCGGGTGTTCCAGAATGCGCGCTAGCCAACGGCCTTGTCGCCCACGTGATCCGCCCACTCGATATGGGTTAACTGGCGAAGACAACGATGGTTAAACACAGCAAATCTGCTTAAATCTCCCTTGAGAACAGACCACATTTCCGAACCACAGAGCAAAACAGAACGTACACCAACAGCCACACCCGACCGTCCTTTCAATGTAACACACAACGCAGGTTAGCAATGGAAACTCGTACCTTCACTACCCTCGCTGATATCTCATCCGTAGTATTGCAGTGCTACCCAAGCACGTGAAAGAGTCCACAGTCCTAGGTGGAAGTGTTACAGTCTTGAAGAAACGATTCGCACTTCGATGGTGTGAAGCGCATTTCATATAAACCAACCCAACCACATCTTGTACAGACAGCAGTGTATGACAACCACCTTGCCATACCAAGTTTACGTGCACCTCCAGACACCGAAGGGTGGTCAGTGATGAGCGAGAGTTTTGCTTTTAGGATTTAGAGATAGGTGCCGCTTGTGGAAAACCGCTTTTCTACAGGAGCTTGTTAGTAGCAACATCACTCCCGAGGAAGTCGAAGAGACCCCTACTCTTCCCAAGTTGAGTACCGCAGAGGACAAGCTAACAACACACTCGTTAGTCCCACCGATGTATTGGGAATCTACAGGACCCCTGGAACAACTTTAAAAGCATTAGAGTAATAAAAAAGGGCATCGCAAACCGAGGGATTCAAATGCCTCATATCAACTACGTGAAAGAGGCACATTTTCCAGCATCTGTTATGGTTCATCTGAACCTGCACACAAATGAAGGACTGAACCAACGAAGGAAGTGAACAGACGCATATCATGATAGCGATTTTTCAGAAGCCTCCAGAACACGGTGATGAGCAACTGTACACAGGCAACGACCGTCAAAAGGTTCAATCAACGGACAATATCTTTTTGATTGACAGAATGTACGGACACAGAATATGTCCGCCTGTCAATGGAAAGATGGTCCTCCCTGGCCCAGAAGCAATGCAGGCTAACGAATATAAGCTGATATTAGGAATGTGACCACTGGTTGTTTACATCCGATCGCTATCCACCCTGACACATCTAGCTCGAATATCTAGTCTAAAACGAGTTCAAATCTGGCTGCTGTCACCAATAAACCATTCACAATAAACTATCATCCTTATCCTAACAGCCAACAGCTCGACCTTCAGGTACTGTGCCTCGGGCTGCCGCTCACCTCAAGAACTACGTTAAATACCTTGGAAGAAAGCGTTACCAAGGTTGAAAATTAACAAAAGAAGACTAAGTGGGAGAACTAAACATGGTATGGATGCCCGAACGTCATTGACTGCGGCAAATCGCCATATCAGGCAGCGTCTTCAATCAGTCACGAAGACCCCAGCCAGGCAGGCGACACCTACCCACTTTGCTCAGTCAGGGTCTTCATGCTTCGTGACCACGTTGTTGCTTGACCACCACGTGGTTTCACCCAACTGTTGGTGGTCTCAGAATATACACTGCCCGGTACGGTAAACGATAAGGTAGCATATGGAGTAAGTGAACCAACCCTCACAGGCTGTACAACGTGATTAGTTGACCAGTTGATCGCGCATCCCGGGTGTTCCAGAATGCGCGCTAGCCAACGGCCTTGTCGCCCACGTGATCCGCCCACTCGATATGGGTTAACTGGCGAAGACAACGATGGTTAAACACAGCAAATCTGCTTAAATCTCCCTTGAGAACAGACCACATTTCCGAACCACAGAGCAAAACAGAACGTACACCAACAGCCACACCCGACCGTCCTTTCAATGTAACACACAACGCAGGTTAGCAATGGAAACTCGTACCTTCACTACCCTCGNTGTAGGCACCTTGATGTTGAATGTTTGAATATGGACATAGTTATTTTCAGTAGTTAGGTCCCTTCCCATCCCCTTCTTTTTCCTTCTCTCTTTCTATATAGGGTTTGATTTTTCTCCATGGTTGTGTGGTAGTTAAGCATTAGTGTGTACCACTGATGTATTGCTGTCTATGAGGATGACGACACCTACTCGGCGGCAAGTGCAATCACGAATCAGGGAAAGAACCCTTCTGCTATTCACACATAAAAGAGCCCTTCCCATCTCTTTCGACTGTTCCATCAAGTAGTGCTCGCGTTCAAGGTCTCGACGGTCGTCATCACATTCAGAACCAGGTGGAATCGGTCGACGCTTGTTCATGAGGCTTATCGAAGTGACAGAAATCCAGTTCTGTTGCAAATGGACAGCTCCTTCGGAACATGTCTTTTCACAGCATGCTTTCATGGCTGCTGCAATTCGCTCCCAGTTGTCGCTAGGACCTCTTGCCTGCCACGAGCTGGTTAAATTGTTCACTAATGCCTTCGGGTAAGCGTTCCTCACAACCTTTTCGATCGAATACCAATCATGTACCTGGCATTTACGAGTGTACGATCTCTGGGAAAATAATAAAACAAAACGAGTACGCACAAAAGCATGGTCCCAGTCCAAGTGGTTGCTCCAAAATGTACGGCAGTCTTTAACAGTGGCGCCACCCGTAACCCACTGCAATATGATCGAGTCGTGTCCATGTCGGAGAAGCACAGGGAAGTCCCCACTTATCCTCTGAAGAAATACGACCAAACCGAGCATTCAAGTCGCCCGCTTGTATGATGATGTCTGAGTGTTTAGTCTGCCTTAGAAGGTCAGCGAGGGCCTCGTAGAACGCACCTTTGGTGGCATCCGAACGGCTGTCCGCTGGAGCATACACCGATATAAGGAAAACACGCCTTTCTGATTTGCGTCGACAGACCTTAACCGATGTACTGAGTTTGGCAGCTCAAAAGCGACTGCTCACTCGGATCCAATCGAGCAAACAATGCTCTGCTCGGGAACTCATTGCAATTCCTACCCTAACCTAGACCGCGAGATTAAGCTCCGGCGTCACCAGAGACTGAGAGGGAAGCGCTTGGATTGACAGCTATCTGAAGGTGGGCACAAATGGAAGATGGTGCCAGAATCGTACACTCACCTCTCCGACACACAGCACACATCAACCTCCAGGCTTGAGAGAGTACTTGCCAGGGCAGCTTGCTGATCGACTTATCGGAGAGTGTGAGCATTGGAAGCGCCAATGTTTACCAGTTGTCTTGGTCTCAATAAACAGTTATCGTTCGCAGGCACAGGGAAGGCAGGAAACTTGCGAAGAGAAGTATAAGGAAAAAGGCGTGAGGGGTGGAAGAGCTGCGGCCCAAAAAGCTGCTTAAAAAATATCAAAATGATTGTCATCCTACCAGTACTTGTCATCTCGATTATTCTGCTATCAGTGATGCTTAGTAGGCGTTTATCGCAGTTGATTGAGTAGGTGCCACTTCACCAGATTAGACCTGTTAACGAATAGTCTTCCAGTTTACAGGGGTACTGTGAACCAGTACGCAACGATCCAGAGGCAAACGCAAAATGGGTGGCGGCGCTAACCGGGTGCCAGCAAAGATAAACCAATGTCTGAATACTGTCTGATGGGCACAAACCCCGATGCACCGAGGGTCGGTGTAAGCAGGCATACACATCGAATAAAAAAATAAACATGTGAAAACCAGGCTTAAACACTACTAAAGGCGAATAACGTTGCAAAAGAAACTGTAGCTAACTTACGTAGAGTTCCATCCCGTGATATTCGATAACCCTCAAATAACCGTCTTGCGTGACGACCGCCAAATATACACCACAGGGAGAGAAAGCAAACTGGTTGATGGCAGAAGTATCTTCTGCTAACGAGTGAAAACTTGGCTGAGATAAGCCAGCATTAAGTAGTTCAGAGTTGCCATCGTTTACTGAAACTCTTGGCATATGACCGTTCGACCCATGAGAAGGCTGTACGCTTTTTGATACAGATTCAGTGGACGAGTTCGGAGCTCCGTTAGAACCCACGCCTCCACGCGTCCCAAATACCCAGCGATACAGCGGGTTCCTTGTAGACTTTGCTTTACATGTGAAAACGGAAAATCCGACAGCCTCCTTGAACAAGTCATAGGTCGGTGGGGTAGCTGTTGGATTGAGCTTCTCGTCAAACAAATATAATGTGCCACTGTGGTAACTGACTAGAAACTGGTTTGGTGAATCAGGAACCCAACCTATACAAGTCACTGATGTTTTATCGATCAATTTCTGGAGGGAAAAAGAATGACGATATGTATATCATTATATGATGACACTTGCCTCTTCATTAAATATTTTGCAACATTCTTTACGAGTAGGATATAACAAGTGCACTTCTCCATTTGTCAGACCTACTAGCAACGATGCGTCACTGCAGCTGGGTTTGAAGGCATGACAAGTCGGAGAAACTTTGAACATGCGCCGATCAACCGGGATATTTTGATTTTCCACTGTGTATATGTAGATTTCTTTGCCTATGTTCATACAGAACATAGCGGCTGAATTCCAATCGCAGCCACTGTACGAAGTATCTCCCGTTCCTTCGAGAGAAAAACTCGAACATGTTTCACTGGAAGTAAAATTTTCAAGAAATGATAGGCGAATAGCAACGCCATTCCCTTGAAGATCCTTATATGGTGGGAGCGGACAACTAGTTAACACGTATTGACCCTCCACAGCCTCGAAAGAGTGTGACATACAGATAATGTGTTAACACCGCGGTACACATACAACACGGCATTCAAGTCGTCCGGCAACGCTCAAACTCATACTTCGCGGGTTCAATGGTCAACGCTCTATTTTACACTTTGGTCTCGAAATTAATACTTGACGAAAACTTGCGCCTGTGTTCGATCTGATCCAACAAAATAAAAACCTGTCAGCTATCACTATCGACAATCGATCGACAATGAAAAGCCAAATTTCAGCGCGTTGACTTCGTGTATTATTACCGACCCTGGAAAATAGAGAGTAGCGACTTCAGCGAGTTCAGCGATTGATACACGGGTTCGAGGCCACGGCCCAAGGTTCCCGGATCCAGTCGGTTTTCTTTGCTCAGTGTGAGCGGGCTTCTGTTGATCTGAAAGGCGATCATTGAAAACAGGGTGTAGCACCGCTCTTGGGGATTACAATGAATACCAAGAACAGAAAAGATTATTCGCATAATGCAATTTTAGATAAATGAGAATCAAGCAAAGCTTTAAAACGATCCCTAGAAGCGCTGCTGACGACCTCAGAAGGAAGGCTGTTCCAATAGTTAATAACCCTGTAAGAAAAGAACTGCTGCCTAAGAAAGGTCCGGGGACGAATCTTGAAAAGCTTCCTATTATGTCCTCGCCGGCCGTCATCATTCGCTACAGTGAAGAAGTGTTCTACAAGACCTACTCTAAAGAAAAAGTGTGTGAGTAGCAAATCGCCGCGGAGTCTTCGAAATTCAAGTGTGTGAAGGTCAAGAATTTCAAGTCGAGACTCGTAAGTAACATCACTCAGGCCCGCGACCATTTCGGTAGCCGCGCGCTGGACACGCTCAACAGCTGATATGTCTCCCTCCAGGCCAGTATACAGGACCTTATTGGCATACTCGAGGAGCGGTCTTATATAAATCCCGTAAAGCGTTTGAAAAGCTTTATTGTCCATGCGGGGGAAAGTACGCCTAATCATCATAACAGCGGCAAATCCCTTTTTTGCCGCCATCTCATGGTGATGCGTGAAGGACAAGTTAGACGACAACCAGATGCCCAGATCTTTCTTCAGATCGATTCTCATGATATCCAGTGTGCTAGATGCGCTATGAATCATGAAAGCATTGCCAGAATCTCCACCGAGTGACATGTGAGCACATTTATTGTCATTTAGTGGGAGACTCCAATCGTCCGACCAGCGCTCGATCGCGTCAAGATCAATTTGTAGTGCACTGTGATCAGTGGCATTCCAAATTTTTAGGTCGTTTGCGTATAAGAGGACGCTGCTGGAAATATTGTTCGGAAGTTCATTGATGTAAATGAGGAATAACAAAGGACCTAGCACTGACCCTTTGGGAACTCCCGAAGAAATGAAAGAGTGAGGCGAAAGTTCTGCTCCAGTCTTGACTCTGAACGTTCCATTATCAAGAAACAAGGCAATCCAGCGGAGAACCTCTCCTTGAATACCGTAGGCTTCCTGTTTGTGTTTCAGGGGGCCGTGTGGGACACGGTCATAAGCCTTGGCAAAATCGAAGAAGATGGCATCAGAGATGAGGCCATTGTCTTTGGCCTCCGTCAGACTATTCATGAAAATAAGCATGTTTGTTATGCATGACCGATTAGGAAGGAAGCCATACTGTGTGGAAGAAAAACGATTATTTGATGAGAAGCGATTGAGTATGGCGCGCTTTAGTAGGCGCTCCACTATTTTGCACGGGATGCTAGTGAGGCTGATTGGCCGATAACTAGCCGGAGAGTGCCGGTCACCCACTTTAAATATGGGTGTGACCATCGCCTCTTTCCATGCGCTAGGGAGGATGCTAGTCTGGAGTGTTTGCTTGAACAGCTTATAAAGGGGTTCAGCCAAACTAACAGCTGCTTCCTTGAGTATTCTGGGATGGATCATGTCGGGACCCATTGCACCGTAAGGATTAACCTTGAGTAAAAGGTCTTCGACATCTAGCACAGAAAACTCAGCGGTCACGAGTGGTTGCCTGAACTTCTGCAACGGTAGTACAGGATGCCAGCTCGGGGATACGACGTTATAGATTGCCGAGAAGTACTCCCTGAATAACTCGGCCACAACTAGGGAGTCAGATGAAGTCTCCCCGTTGGGTAGTCGTAAAGAAAGAGCTGAAGGTTTGTTCTTTCTTAGTCGCCGCATATGCTTGAATAAGAAGTTTTTGTTCCCGCGGGCTCTTATGAGGATCTTCTCTTGTACGAGTTTGGTGTGTTCGCGGATTTCCCGCCTACACCTGTTTCGGACAATGTGGAACGCGCTTAGGTCCTCTGAGTTTCCAGTAAGCTTATGCTTCGCGAATAATTGGGAACGGTTATCGAGAAGACGACGTATCCTGCGTGGAAGGGGTGGCCGATAAGAGAAAATGCACAGTTTGCGCGGTATAAATAAGTCGTCTGCTTTTTGAATTGCGCTGTGAAACGTGTGGTAGTTCTGGTCCACGGAGTCCAAGTCAAGAAGAAGTGAACCTAGGTAGGTTCTCAGGCCGTTAAAATCTGCTTGATTAAAGTTTCGAACGGTGAATCTTTTTGCTGGTTGTTGTAACCAGTAACAGATAAGGTCAAAGGCTAACAGAGAGTGGTCACTGTGTCCAAGTGGTGGCTTGATGATCACTCTGTCTACCAGGTGGCTCTCATTAGTGATAACTAAGTCGAGCAAAGAGGGAATCTGACCAAAACGGTGGCGCGTCGGGGCGGTGACGTGCTGTGTCCACGCCTTCCGACGTATCAGCGTTGATAAGGAAGTCGAGAATCCGCTTTCACAGTCCTGGTGAGAAACTGATGCCCAGTTTATCTTGGGTGCGTTAAAATCACCCATAATAAGCAGATGTGTAAAGCGTTGTAGGCCTAGGAAGTTTTCCAGGCTTACCAGAAGGGTGTTGTCGTCGGGAACGTCTGATGAAGGAGAACGATAAATAACCCCCACTAGGAGTGAGTCTTGGCCGCGCAGTGGTAGTCGAAGCCAAAGAGCGTCACATTTATCAGAGGACTGGAAGCCACCAATAACCGTGGGTGTCGGGAGACACTGCTGAAGAAAAATCGCAGAACCCCCCATTCTCCCTCGGGCAGAGTCAGCCCGGTAAACAGAATACCCCGGAACACTCAGTTCACTGTCACTGATATCACCTGTAAGCCAGGTCTCCGTGAAGGCGAACATGTGGGGTTGGGTGTCATGAATTAACTGTCTGATTTCCGGTAATTTGTTAAACAGACTCAGACAGTTGGTATACATGCATCTGAAAGCTACTTCCTCGTTGGATTTCGCGAGAAAATAGAAAGGATGGTGCGAGGAAGAGCCTGGGAAAGAAGGCCTAGAAATGAGGAGGGTGGTGGGGCTGGACTCGGTCTGTTCTTCCGAGTTGTTCTGACGACCCTTCTTCGAGGATGTGGGCGCGACATCACCGCCTGTGCGTACGTCAGCGACCCTAACGGGCGTTCGATCAGCGTTCTGGGTGCCGCCACCTGGGAACTTTGCGTCCCCGTCAAATTCCGCTGCTTGGGAGGGTGTTTGAAAGTTTTCACCCACGGAAAATTTGACTTCCTCGTTTGCTGGGAGCGGGGTTTGGAAGACAGCAAAGGGCGCTGTGTTATGGGGCCACTGAAAGAGATATTTATAGGGGTGGGCCAAATGGATGCTTTTTGAGCTTTAGGAGGCGGTCCTAGCAGGCTGCTTCCGTTCCGAACTCTTGGGAGGAAGAGTCTTCTGCTGGGCAGTTTGGTGGGTTTCAGGGTGGGTAACTCTGAAGACGGTTTTTGCGCGGTGTGTGTATCCTCAATGCTTGTGCCTGTGCCTGAGGCGCCGGTCGTTGGAACGACCATACAGACGGGGCCTCCGCTTTCCACAACAGACACAGGGGTCTGAGGGGCTACGTCGATAGCAGAAACTACGACTTTAGTCTCCAGTTGTAGCTTCTGGTCTGCCAAGATTTGTGACTTAGTCTTGGTCCGCTCTTCGCGTCTCGCTCTCTCTTGCCGGGAGCGGTCGAAAGATACGCCTTTCAAATGGGCGTTGGCGGACTTTAAAGCCTCTGTTTTGCCTACCACTACCTCGGGACTGAGCATGGCTGGCAAGGTTACCAAAAGGCCAAGTGACTTTTTGGTTGTCTTGGCCCGCAGCCTACTCGCAAGTACCATGTTTGTGGCATCCGGGGAGAAGGAAGTTCCTAGGACTGTCTTAGCTAGCTCGGTTGGAGAAGAGGTTGTAGGGAAGCGGCCCCATAAGACAACTCTCTTTTCCCTGAGAGCTTTTTCCTTCATTCTTACTGCCGCCTCCTCTATGTGGGCAGTTGATAGGGCAACTGCTTTCTTGTTGATTGCAACACCAGGGAGAGCAAGCGCTATATACTGATTCAGAGAATGTAGTTCCAATTTCATTCCGGACGGAGTCCGTTGGCACTCCTCCATCTTACTCTCCATGGAGGAAATGGAAGGAGATACATAGTTAAGGAGAGCCCCGCACTTACAGTTGCAGGTTTTCTGCGTCACCCCACTTGACGTGGTGCGTTTAAGACCAGTCAGATGCGGAGAGGTGCCTTGGCTTTCGCTGAACCTGCAACTCATACAGATGTAAATAAGAGATGAGGAAGCTAGATGTATGTACTGATGTTCGTTAAAACCAGTGCACTTGTAGTGATACCACTTCTGACACTGGTCGCACTGCATGCCGTTTTGTACGGATATTTTACATTCATACCGGCCGCAGGCGCTTGCTGCTACAGACTGTGTCTGCTGAGTCCCAGCACTGCTAGATCTGACACGGGTCATTGTCGACAAGAATGAGTAATATGCAAGGAGGCTGAAGAATAGTACGGATACTATCGAACACGAATAATACAATGTGCAATGAGTTATGCTATTCGATAAAGAATAGCAATGATCGTGTATAAGTTTTGATGCACTGGGCACTAAGATAGCAAAGATATGAATAGACAATGACAGCAAGGAAACACGAGGCTAGAGAATAATACGGATAAAATCGAGCACAATACAATACGCGATGAGTTATGCTATTCGATAAACAATAGCAATGATCGTGTATAATTTTTTTTATGCACTAAGCACCAGGATAGAAAAAATATGAACGGACAATGACAGCAAGGAAATTCAAACCAAATTTCGAGTTACCCGCGCGAGACACGTCAAGCTAGCGAGGCACAGAACGAGTTGTCATTTTTTCCCCGGGCCGGATGTTACAAAATGGGTAGCTAGACTAAAACAAAAGTAGGTACAGAACCAAAATCATAGAAAATATACATATGAGTGCGACTATCAAAATATCATTTATTATAGTCGCTACATAGCTCCCCCCAGAAGGCTAGTAAGTATTACACAGGCCTTCGTCACTGCCGAAAGGGAGGAAAAATCACACATCATATCTCACAGACTGACCACAGTTGCCGGGTGATACACACAAAAGATGATCGCTCGTGATGAAGATTGTCAAAGTTCGGAGGTAGAGAGGGATCGGTCCAAAATATTTGTTGAGCTGGTATGGTTAATTTATTTATGTTACTTAGTCTTCGGTGCGTTTCTTGTCTATCGCAGTGGGCCGCCCAACTCTAGAAGCTCTTGAGAGAAAAGGGGGTAGGTTTTTCCAGTGTTGTACGATAGGTGGACGGGAGTTGTCTCTCCATGCACCATGTCCGGATCGTCTGGAAGAGAGAGAAAACACGGTGAAGTGCCCGCAGCACAGGCGGAAAAGGATAAATCATCATGTCATTGTATCCGGCAGAAGTATTGATTTCACAACCGACGTTTCATAAAGACTGCAACTTTGAGTGTCATTGCCTCTGGTTTTCTCGTCTTTTCTGTCGATCTACCTACAGTTGACAGAATCAAAAAATAAAAAGATTAGCAGGTGAATAAACGTGGTCTAGAACAACGTCTAGAACTAGCACGTGGTGTCTAACCTGGCAAGCATCTTCAGACAGGTCGTGCGAGTGGATGTCAAGTGGAGTGAAATGAAGCCGATTGCGTGGGTTTCGCGCCGATAGTGTAATCCGCGCAGTCGCTCAGTATGAAATGCTGTTGGCTTAGAGGTATTCATGGTTTGCACAAACAGTGTGGACTGTTCGTTGCAAACGTGCGCGAGCAATCTCATATGGCTCAACAAAGCTTCTGATATTGTGTTGCAAAAACAAATGGACGGTGGAGATCGAGGGGGTCTGTGTGCTAATGAACAAACAAGAGGGACTCTGCAGCGGGGACATAAATGTTAGTCGTGTTCTCCCTGCAGAACCGGCGTTGGGTAGTGCTTACGACGTCGCAGGAGTCGATGTCTGCTGAGATGTGCCGTGGCTGGAACTGCAGTCATATGGTTGGGCGACAGAGATTGTCTTTGGGTGGGCCCTGAATGTTGAGAATGTTGTGGAGGAAATGACACTAGGAGCACGATGGTACGTTTAATAAACGCTTCGTGCCAGGATGTTGATATGCCTGATCTCGTGTGGGAATAACCTATCGAGGAATGGTGCTGTGGCCAGCGTTAATGGTTCGAGCCGTGAGGACTTTTAATCGGAGGTGTTTACCGTGCCGATTACGACTGTAAGAGCTACCCTGTTGGAGAGATGTCCGATGGATGGCCAATGAAACCAGAGCTGCCTGATTTGTTGAACTGTTAACATTAAACTAGGTCAGCTGCTGAGTGTGCATCGCCTTGATGAGGCGTTGTTACAGGGTTTGGTGCACCGTTTGGCCTGGCTACAGAAACGTTCGTGGAACCAACAGCCAATTTTTGACTGCGGCATATGGCGCCTGGGGGATATACTAGCTCGAAGACCAGGAGAACGGCTTGGAGAAAATTAGTTCAAGTTACGTCGTGAAGCTGCGACTTCTGCTCTTAGGGCCTCAAAGTTTGGTAGACCACTTTTCAAAGTAACCACTTTGTCGGGACCGCAAGTGCCTATTTTAGAACGTGAAATAGATTGTGGTAAACTCGAGCAATCAAATAGTGGCTAAAACGCCTCCATTACCTGATCAGCCATATTCGCTGTCTCGGCAAGAGTTTGTGAACGAGCAATGGAAACTATTGCTCGCTTGGCTTTTGGCAATCTTTGAAGCCAAAGTTCCCGGAGGGCGTCGTTCATGTGAAAGTTTCCGATGGGTTGCTGTATTTGCGCTAGCAGCGTTGTAGGACGTTTGTCACCCAGCTGAAGATCGTGGAAACGTTTCTGTACTCGGGTGTTTTCGGTGGGTGTCGCTCACTTAACAATGGCCATTTTTAAAGGTCTCGTACTTGTGTTATACCGGTTGCTTTACTATAACATCGCGAAGCTGTGAGGTAAATTCGTTCGGAAGCCTGACTAACAACTGACAGAACCTTGTTTGAGCAGACAAAATTCCATTGTTGAAAATTTCTGCTTATAAGTAACCAAACCGAAGTGGATCATTTTCAAGGAACTAAGGACCGCCAGAGCATTGGTGCGAACGCGGAGGCTGTCAACATGCTCAGTTAGTACTTCGGGCAATGGGCAGTGATTACTCGGTTCAGATTTCAATGAGGAAGTATATAAATGCTTATTTGCCGGAAGTATAAACGAAGAGGGAAAAACAACTGATTACGTGTCCATCAATAAAGACAATATGTATGAAAGTACGCAAAGGAACGAACTCACCAAGGCGCAAGAGACGACTGTAGCGGAACGTTCAAAATCTTCGGGCTCACCGATTGTTGGAACTGATTTAACAGAATAAAACCCAGTAAGTGATCACTATCTACAATGAAAATCCAAGGCTTAGCGCGTTGACCCCCGTGCAATATTACCGACCCTGGGAAATAGAGTGTACACGGAGATACGCCAAGCCAGCGAGGCACGGAGCGAGTTGTGTTTCCAGCCCCGGGCTGGATGTTACAAAATGGGTAATTTGACTAAAACGACAGCAGGTTCAAGACCAAAATCATCGAACAGGTACATATAAATGCGGCTATCAAAATATTATTTATCATGGTCGCTACACACATCGATGATAGTAACGGAACATCATCCAGTTGTCGCATTATTCCTGCCTAGGTTCATTTTTACCTAAACCCCATTATTCTAAAGCTTTCTGTGTTCCTCATAAGGACTTGCCTTGGGGTGATGATTTATCCGCTGTTTCACATGATCGTGGTATGCTTGGGGCTACTAGGGCTAAGTGGGGACCATGTGAAAAGGCTGCTATAAGAACGGTGGCAACCTAAGCGGAATAAACGGAGTGTATACTGAACTTCAGCGAACCTTCCCAAACTATAACTAGGTGTTCACCTAAGCGACATTTGACAGTGAACGACAGGCTCTTTGAAGAATGAATGCGTCTGAAGGAAGAGAGGCTCAATTTTGTGAGGCCACACCCGAGTTTATGCGAAGATTTTGAGGGACATCCTGCGTTCAGTGAGACTGATGGCCGTCTGGAAGGAGTGATGTATACGTTTCCCCAACTAACTCGTCACATACACTTCCCGCATATTACCTTCAAGTGTGTTCCGTAGAAGACTATCCGTGCAACATAGTGATCCGCGTAGGATCGACATAAAATCCAGTCAGAACACTGCCATTTTCATCTAAAATTCCGCAGTTTCACGAGAAATTTAGGGCTGAACGTGTAGAATAAATTAAACGAAGAATGACGGAAGTTGTCTCACCTGAATTTTGCTGTAAGATTTCAGCTTCTGCAGCTATCGGATGTTTTGTACTGCTGCACACCGAAGCGGAGTTTATTCTGGCACCTAGATATTGAGACAACAGATTAAAAGGCCCACTGAAATCATTTAGATTATTGACAAGTACGTGTTTAACGGCCCGCGGTCTACCACGGGAAACATAGAAGGTTCGCAAACTTTAGCCACCGGGATAGTGGGATGTCAGCTGAGGTTGCTTCAGCCGAGCCCTCCATCCGGGTTAAATTGTCCAACCAATCTTCTGCATATCGCTGATAGACTTCCGTTTCCCCTACAGAAGAAGTGGACGTAAGTGGCTGTATCTGTCCTGATCACTCTTGTAGAGCCTTTTATCAACAACTTGCTTGGGTGTATAGGATAAAGGGTTTTGGCTTCTAGTAACCCGCAAGGCAAACTCACTGCCAGATAGGTTCAGGGTGGCATTAGAGAAGACGGGACCGTACACCTCCGCCAGGGTTCTCAAAGAATGCCCCGAATGTCAATCGTCGTCGAAACGGTAAACAAACTACGCCAATCTGCAGTGTGTTGTGACCATCGTGATTTGCCGACGTGCCGGTGGTTTGAAACTTGTCAGTAGAGGGATCACGTGCGATTCGAAGGAAGCGTGGATAACGTTTTGCATGTCTCTTGCAAGACCACACGGTCAATTACTGTAGAGTCCACCTATGGTGCTAGGAGTTTCTACACTGAGAGCGGCATTACACCCTGATGCATGTAGATCGGGAGCCTTCGGCGATTGGGTCGGGCTATAGAGCCAACTTTTTGGGTGGTTGAGGGGGTTGCCGTGGCGGTAAATGTGACATTCGAGACGAGTGAACCGTGTACCTTCCGACATAACGGTTCCAATATCACACCTATATATGAGTTTCTAGTCAAGTGATTAGGGCTATCAGCAAGCCAGTGAACGCCCAGCATTCGTACGTGGAATAAGACGGATAACTTTAAGTGACATAAGTTAGGATGGGATCTTGAGTCTCTGGATGATGGACGTGGGATCAGGGCTGACAAGGCTTTTGCTGTCAGGAGTCTTCCGGTTGAACGAGCAGAAACACTTTTGAGGAGGATGTTCTGCCTTGGTCTCGTTTTTATCACCTATCATCTCGTTGGGTGTAGAAAAAGTCGATCTGTCAACATGTTGCGAAGTGCCGAAGGCATGCTCGGCAATAGATGGTTAGGCAGGAGGCAGGTGTCAACTATACTTTTTGGAGACCATCTTGAGTTGGTCTTTGAAGGTCCTATGACATTCTGGGCAAACAACAAGTCTGAACCCGATTACTTAGATAGTGTTGAGCAACAACACTAGGCTTGGCGCATGTTCTTCACAATTCTGTCGACGAAGATTGTCTGATGAGGTGGCTAACTTTAGTGATGATAAACGAACTACACCCAGTGTAGGGGCCATCGTTGCACACAAAGATGTCCGGTGTGAGCTCGACTTGCCTTGATGGCCTGATAGTGTGTCTTCCTGATCAACCATGGATGACTCAGAAATTGCTGAATTATTAGATGACACTTTTTCAGGAAAACTGATGAGCACGTAAATATAATGGGACTATCAGGGCACATGTGACAAAAAGTTATACGTCGATAATCAACACCAATAAAATTAAGACCCATCGCCGGTGGTATCTAGCACACCATCCCGTGTTCAATGGGGAAAATCCTGGGAATGTGCGAATTGTACGTACCCGCGCCGCGAAATACAAGAACCTCTTTTTGAACAGTTTTGCCACAAGGTTGTGGACAACATAGTGCATTTTTGTTAAGGTTCCGTAGGGGTTTAATGGCCTTGTTCCCAGGCATAGAGGAAGTGTTTCTGTAGGTGACGGCTCATGAAAAGGACGGGTGCGTATTGATCCTTCTTTGGTGAGGGGATGAATGAGCGCTTGATTCACCGGACACGCGTGAGTTTGTCTATCTTTTCGAGAATACTCCTTCGCCATTCTGTGCGTCACATTTGCTCAGAAAGACTACAGTTGATGGACGTCGTTTCATAGAACTGGACAGTTCAGCTACAGGAAGAACTTTCTGGAGTAATAACTGTCCAGTAGATGTGGACACGCTTGAGGACGCCAGAAGTGTCGCGTCTGAGTTACCGGGAATTCTGCCGTTGGGTGGGCTCATACTTTTAAGGCGTACGTCTCTCACAGCCGAGGCGCCGATAGACATACCAGCGAACCAAAAGACACCCGTATCGACAACAGTGATCCTAAGCGACCACCGTCACCGTAAGGAACTTGAGATCCGAAGACACCTATCAGAAGGCTGTTCCGGGTTTTGCGCGTCTCCAATGAACTGGCCATCTGCTCGGCACGGGGGGGCTTATTGACCTGTATGGCCTCGGTGTACGTTCTTTGGGGTTTATTGCTTCACCTCTTCTGCGCGGTCGTAACTTACTTCATTGCCTATGTGGCGCGAATATCGGATGATATGCACCACTGGGTGGGGCATTAGGACGACAGGCCCAGTTGAACCAGGTTGCGACAGACCCCACAGGAAGATGCCAATGTACACGGAGTTGCATGTCTTGTGATGCCTCCAAGACGGGCCATGCAGTTTCCGAATCTCTCTCAGAAACCTCGGGAGACTTCAGTATCTTCTGCTGCTTCTTGGTAAGAAAGTACGGGGTCGTATCCTTGAAGTACCTACCCATTACGGGGTTAACATTTTTAGCCGCAGTATCGCTGCCAAAATTGTGTGGCTTGTAATTAACGAAGTCTAGCTGACCCTGACATCACACATTCGACAGACTCCGTCGTTGTGTTAGAATACTTGAGAGAAACATTTTACCGCTTCATCACACTCGTAGCTAGCCGCGTTCAACTACTTCCGAAAAAAACGCAGAGCTGTCATTGGCGACACCTTCGTGCGACTTCATAGTTCATACGTTTCAAGGATCATTTCACCTGCAGATAGGCTGGTCGTGACTGTTTCATTGTGCTTAAGTTAGCACTGCATTGATCTTGCGAATCCATCGTTCGACTGAAGCAGCAGAGTACCTTTTGTGAGAATCGTGCAGAATGCCCCGAAAGCCGGCTGGATCCGTTGGCCTAATGAGAGTCTGTCATCACAGACAGTGCTTTGTTTCACGGTGGAGGGACCTTAACCGCGCTATCCAGTGACACTCGAATGATGTAACCTCAGCCCCATAGGGTTGTTACGGATATCGTTATCAGACACTATCATGCGGTTGAATGGTACATGGGAGCTAGGTGTGTTCTATTATCCACTTGAGGGAGGTTTGGGATTGTCAAGGGCATTGGATGTGTTCTTCGCGTGCTGCCAAAATAGGTGGGGTGAAAAATATCCTCAGCAAAGCCGTGCCAACAGGTGAAGGCCCTGATTCCTGTTGATCGCACAGCAGCCGATGGCTCCTCGTTAACTGCCTGGGTCGTGTACAATTTTTGACCCCTGAAGGTTCGTATCAGAAGGAATATTTATAGGAGGCACGGCTGTTTCTTCACGTGTTTAGGGACAAGGGTCATACATTTGGAAGTAGCCCAATCTCTGTCAACGTACTTACTTTTGGTGGCTCCACTGGGGTTCGCTGATCGTCAAGGTTTATCAGACGTCATGTGCAGCGATAACGGGTCAAACTTCATGTGTATAGAACCAGAGCTGAGAAGAAGCTACTTGTCTTCGACGAGGAAAAATCTATCGGAATCTGGTAGTTTGTGGTATCGATTGGAGTTACATCTCCCTCCTGCCAACCACTTCAGTGAAACACGTAAGTTCATGATTCGCGCAGTTTGATTGGCCATACAAGCTGTCGCAAAGCAGCCGGTGATGTTGCGTGACGTTTCCTACAGTCACTTGTCTGAATTTGGGAGAATTCCGGATGACAGACCTCCGATTCCAGCTTACCGGTCTCAGGACCTTCTTCTGATCTTTGGACCAAACGATCTGGTGTTCCCAAAACAAAACTCAGGTCAGACGTGCACACATATCCCACTGTTAAATAGGTACATGGAAGACTGGGAGCAGGATCAACACCTAGCTATTGTGTTCTGGAAACGCTGGATTGGGGAGCACCTACCTTCTACGTGGGCGTGCCATAAATGAGCGAAGGTTGGACGAAACGTAAAAGTCGGTGACTTCGGCCTACTGGTTGGCAGCTCTTGATGTGTAGGTGTATGGCCCAAAGTCCCATTCAGTACAGTGGTGATGATTACGGACAACGACGTCAGCTGTGAGTACTTGAGAGAGAACATCGGCGCGATCGGCAGGAATGTATGATTCTTATGTCTCTTCGAATGATCGGGTAATAGTGGTGCGACCAGCCAATGATGTTCAGGGTCAATGAAATCCGGTTGCGATAGACATTCTCCCCGCAGCTGCCTAAGTGTTGTGAAAGCACGCCGGTTTCAAGAGCCCATGTAAAAGTTACTGTATGCGTCGAGTGTATGACGGTTGGTACATGTTTTACGAATCTGATGGCTGCAAATATCCTACTGCAGCCAGCCCACTCAGGACCACTAACCGTAGCCACTCTTGCTGGTGACCGAACTGCTATATTAGAAATATGAGAAAAATTTTCATACGTTTTCCACTAACTTTGTTAATTGTACGTCAACTGCCGTGGTTGGTAATGTCAAATTGAGCCATCACACAAAGTTCCGGAAAGTGTTGAGAAAGGAATATTTTTCATCAAATTCTGGCACAGATTCTGATACTTCGTTGGAGAATATGGTTTCGTGCGCCTGCGGATTGTTTGCATCCTCAACTCCGGTCAAGTTTTCCAGAATGACAGTGTAATACTTGCTGTGATTTAGGGAACAGGTGGATGTAATGTACGCTCAAAACTTTCTGATCACCGGTTGATGAATGAGCCTTACCTTCCCGTTTCTTCTGACCAGACGAAGTACGGACACCAGTTACGTATGGTTTCAGGGATTGGCATGTATCAAAGTTTTCTATATCCTCTTAATTAACGGGGGAATTAACATTCTGGCTTCCTAATACAGCAGTTGTGAGGACTGCCCAACAAGGCTAATATTCCGCACAACGAGGTATTAGGTTTTGCAAGATACGTCTCTGTCTCCGATCGGTGAAACATTCGTCAGAATCATTTGTTGATACACGGCGTTTTTACCAACAAAGATGTGAGGATCAACGAACTTTGAAAAGATCATTAGTTGTGCAGGTGCTTCTGCAATATCTGTCAGCTCGAAGTGTGTGATGAATGTGAGTGTTTTATAGAAAGTCGCTCCACCGTTAAGTGTTGTATCTGGTCAAATTTACGTGAACGGCTGAGCTGAGAGCCGGTGAATTCAGTGTTATCAATATTGAGCTTCGTTGCCATTTCCTTTCATCTAGCTTTTTGGTATTTTTCTTGAACCCTAGCACCTTATGATCGAGAACCTCGAAATTATGTTCGTCTTCTTTTTGAATCCCAATCAATTGTTTGGCGGGCTCAGAATGTGTAGGTGCCCGTTGCATTACAGACGCGGCTATACAGGAACTAGCCTATCTTGAGACGTTGCGAGTAGGCTGAGTGTTAATCGAATAAACACTGGAAGTTCAAAGCTAACGGCTGCCTTGTTTACTTCACTTTGAAGCAACCGATGCTGTTTCGTCTTTAAAGCTCCATCGCTCAGTCTGCTCACTGTCGGCTGATTCTTCGGCGAGTGTGATCTTAAATTGTGGGCATCATCCTCGGTATTTTATCCGCCCGTTTCCTTGTTGGAGCAGTTGAATAATTAGCATAACCTCCGGCTACACACGTTAACTCGTAAGTTGATTAATGTGGTCTGTCAACAGTGTTACCCGGGCTAATCGAGTCTAAAGTAAACATCAGCAGAAACTCGATTAAGCTGATCAGATTTCTATATCATGCTATACTTCAAAGGTAACGCGAATGAGAACCCTGTGACTTTGGATCCACTGGATTTTATTTAGGTGAACCAATAGTATGTTCTCGAAAAGGGTGTTTCCTGATTTCGCGCGTTTTGAAAAAGGCAAGTAATTACTGCGTGAATATTGAATTTTAATTTTTCCGTATAACTGGTATCGGTGATACTATTATTCTATAAAATCTGGTCCCATTCCACTCACGTCCACGCCTATCCGAAAATATAATTATATTCACGAATCATGGTGATCAAAATCACTCGTCGTACAAGATCTGATGGTGCCAAAACCACAACATCAAGCTCCAAAGTCGGTGTTCATCGTCCTAAAGACAGACTCTAGGTCCATGACTCATGCAGTCTCTTCCAAATATACTGCCGTTAAAGGGGGTGAAGATAATCTGGTGTTTCCTTCCCCTCAGACTAAAAACTGTTCTGTTTTTGTAGATAGTGTATTGGCGGATTTGTTTGGCAAGGTGTCAAAGTCGGAAGCAGAGCTCGCCCAATTAAGAGCAAGCTACACTACGCTCGATTCCCTGAAAGAGAATCTTGTTTCCCTATTCTACCTTTTCGAACTGCCCAAAAGTTCCAAGATGGACACCATTCGGAACGCAAGCATGTTCGTGAACACGTTAGCAACAAAAATCACGAAACTGATGCGTTGCCCAAGCAACGCCACCGTCTTCAAGGTGCCAGATAAGGTGTGCCTAGAAAGCATTAAAAAGATACTCTCGAAGGCTACTAAAATAGACCCACCATCATATAACTGCATCCTTCTTCGTAATAAGATACTAAATTTGGCTGCCCACCATTAATCGAATTCTATAGCGAAGCGATTGCGAAACAGTTCATACTGTATCGAGACCTTGTTAAGTCTAAAACCTCGCTTAAATTGTTAAAAATTATGGAAAACAGAGCGCACCTTGAAAAAGTATATCAAAAACTCTCATCGGTCAGGGCCTCCTTCTCTAAGCGTGTGACCCAGGACGCATCGAAGCAGGGCACAGTGTTATCCAAAGATAGTAAACTGGGTTTCAAAGATCGCGCAGTTTCGTTTTGTTGCACTGCGCCTGAATGTGCCAGCGGTCATATCGACAATGTTGACGCCATCAAACGGAACAAATTTGCTGACCTGATTGATTTAACAGTAGATCTTGACAGTTGGAACAGCGTGCCGATCATTGGGGGGGACCTCGGTCGAGGAACCAACCGGCAAAAGAGGGTATGCGAATGATTGTGCCCTTGTAGAAATCAGCGGAGCGTCTAGATCGCAGCCTGTCTGTGCAAAAAATGGTTCAACTAAGGCAGGACATCGGCAATCTACTAGTTAAAGAGACGTCGATGTCTCAACTTTGAACCAGTTGCGTAGAAAACAACGAAATTACTACCAATGGGGTATCCTTGATGATAAACCCTCTCCAAATCACCACCCTACGGATCTCCCAAGGTTTCCTCCTCTGCATCATACGGGAATAAATTGGCAAGAAAACGCAAATCCGTACCCAGCGAATAAAAAGTCGTATCTCTCACCAACCCCCAAGTCCAGGCCTCTGCCTAGTGACAGCAGTCTCTCACGTGGCGCATCTATTCATTTGAGGCTGAACCAGAGGCCCCCTGAAGTTGTTTACCCCCCGTTCAACACCCATTTCAATACGGATAGCCTCTACACCTCGAATGCTCACCTAACCGCAACCCGCGATCTCTTCGTTGTCGACGTGCAGGCAGGCAGACCAACTCACCTCAGCCTTACCCTTTTTAGCGGGACACATCTTACAAACCTACCCTACTAACTCCGTCTCCTATAGTTCCACTACCCAACAATACCTTACTGGCACTTTTTCAACACTTTCTGTCATGGATTCAAACGCGGGTGACACTCAACCATTCTCTAATGACCTCATTACAAGGAAATCAGAGCAAGCATTGTCACCAGAGTCCTTGAATCACAAAGATGTTTCTGCTTGAGACATTTTTAAAAGTATAAAGCTGATGCCGAACAGGAAAAATGCACCGTGTTTATTGCTTTTCAATGCACGTTTGCTAATTAATAAGATGCATATCTTTAGATCCTTCATCTTCTTTTGTAATTCTTATATTATTCTGATCACTGAAGCTTGGTGCACCCGTGAGACTCCGGACACACAAATGAACCTTATAGGTCATCGCATGTTCCGCAGAAATCGTGGTATAAAACGAGGTAGAGGATGCTTACTTTACTTAAGGGAGCAATATTCTGGAAACATACTCGATGAGCCCTATCTTGGCATGATAGATGACTCCTTGTGACTGTTACTGTCGACTGGATCCTGTGAATTATTGTTAGGATGTGCCCACAGACTACCTCACGCCATTCATTATGACATGACAAACCTTATCAATGGAATGAAATATGTACCAACCTTACCTTCACAGTACAAAATAGTTGGCGGAGACTTCAACATGCTCAATATCTCCTGGATCTCTTTCACAGCCCCCGCAAATTAAGCTGAGTTCCTCGCGTGTGTTCAAATAAACGGATGGCGCCAACATGTTTGAGCGCCTACTGGACAAGACCACACTTCGGATCTCATCTTTACCACGAGCATCTCTTCTGCCACTGCGTCAGTCTTGGAAATATTTCCAGGAAGTGATGACAACATAGTCGGTTTCATGTTTGACCTAAAGCTGCTAAAGAGTCGACCGTCATACACTACCGTCAAACTAAAATCATCGACTGGAACGTGTTCACCACACTGGTGAGATCTTTGGAGTGGAACACATTTTTTCTGACCCACGATCCTAGTATTGCAACCGGACAATTTAATGAACACTCCAGGTCTTGCATAAACATCTTGACTCTGCAAGGATCAAAACGCTGTAATGTGTACAGTAACGGCATAATTCTCACTCCAAAGGAGCAAGATAAGCACAAAAACCTTGAATCACGTTACCGGAAAACACGCGACTTTTCTCTTACCATGCAACTGCATAAAATGCTCGATTTTTTCTAATATAGGACAAGAATGGTCCACAAAAGTGAAGAAAAACGTGCGCTTAACGGAAACTATAGGAGCTCGCAGTTCATGCAGTTCATGAGCCGCAGAGACTGTGGGAGAGACCCCGCCACCTTAGTAGTGGCATCACAGGACAAAACCACCGTAGATGATCCTGTTACAACCTGTGTTCCATAAGTCATACTTCGCTGCTTCCTTCAACATTGAAAGATACATACTGCCCTAACCTCTCCCTGTAAGTGCAAGTACTTTCCTAAGCTATATCCCCGTTGACGCAAAACTCATACGCTCACAACTAGCTGTTACCAAACCTTCTCATCTACCTGGTTCTGATGGCACTCACTCCGTTGCTCCAAAACACGGAGAGGAAGACAGCCCTCTACTTCTCCTTAATATGTATACACTTTCTCTAATACCAGGCTTCTTCCCTCTTCAGTGGTAAAACTCTACAATTAAGCCTCGCAATAAAAGTGGCTCGCAACATGATATCAGCAGTTACCGTCCCATTAACCATACTTTAATTTGTTTTAGGGTGTTGAAAAGGATAATAAAATGCCGCATGGTCGATTTTCTGTTATCACGAAACTTTGTGAACCACTCCCAGCATGGATTTCTCAATAAGCGTTCTTGCATTACAAGCCAGCTAGAAATTCTCAACCATGTGACAGAATCAACTGATGCCGGAGAGGCGATTATGATTGTACTGTTGAACATGGCGAAGGCTTTTGATCGAGTGCCTCATAAGAGTCGTCTGTTGAAAATTTCATCCTTGGGTATACATGATTCACTGCTTAGCTGGTTTTATCCATACCCAGACAGACCAGTCACTAGTGGGGTGATACAAGAAAGTGTTTTGGGGCCGTTACTCATTTTCATGTATATAAACGATATATGTGAAGTTATCGATCATGGCAAACTATTCCTATCCGCTGATGATATCAAACTTGTTAACAGTTTTCATCTTGACAATCGCAGTCTACGTTTAGAAAATATACAGAAGGACCTCATGTCATTAGAGACTTGGTGTCAAACTTGGCTGATGAAATTTCCAGCCAATAAATCTGCTATCGTCGTTCATGGTTGTCACGTACCAGATGGCTTTATAAAGCTGGACGGTCACAGCATACCAACCACCAACTCAGTTTGTGACCTAGGTGTGCGCTATTCAAACTCATTCAACTTTGCTGAACATACATCAGACACTCATTCTTCTTATCTGCTGCACGATTACACCTCTATAAACTAGGCATTCGACCTCAGTTTGAGTGTTGTACGTTCATATATAGCCGCCTGCGCAAGTCCGATAGACTATCTTTGGAAAGCCTACAACGTGCGTTCAAGAGAATCTTATTGGGTTATCAATCTTCTTTGAGATACAGAGAACGCTACATTCGATCCTCTTTGGTTACGGAGACTCAGGCTTAACCTTGTACTCATTTATAATCTGGTGTATTGCAACAAATTCACCGCCAGTTTCGCGAATTCCGTGCAACACCGTTCGAAGTATAACCTCAGAAACAGCTCTTAAATCCCGGAAACAGCTGTGTGCAAATTCTTTCCTAGTAAAATACTCCTACATTTGGAACAAACTCCTGCACGCAATTAGAGTCAGTAGGAACATATCAATCCAAACGAAGCTCAGGAACCTACTTAACAGTACCGAACGTCATGTCCATTTTCAAGCTCTACCTGTTTGAGTATGTTATCTTTGAAAACGGACCTAATAACATCTGACGGGAAACCCTCTTTGTTTCGTGACATTACGCCACGAACCCCTCGAACTGATCAAAACTATCAGTTTCAGTATAAATCTTGTAAATTTAGATCTGTCAGCGAACTAGAAAACATGTTTATAGTCAACACGTATAGGTGTCAATATACACATGCACATTAGTAATAACCATGGTATGCCCTTACTCCACCCTTATTGATAGCTTGTGTGTCTGTGTTGTAAACCATCATGCAAAAGCTGAACATGCTAAAATTGTTTGGAAAAAAAACAGAAAAAACTTAACCTGTTCGTCTCACGAATATAAATAAAAACATTGAGTTGCGAATCCTTTTTCTTCTCCTGATAGACCACCTGGTAACCTTTCGGTATTGTCGAACATTCTTCTCACTCTATATACCGGCGGTACAGAGGTAATCGACATCCAAATCCGACAGTAATCGCATACTGGGGAAAACTGACATTCGATCTCTTCTCGCCTTATTTGATAACAACTGTTCGTATATGGCATACATTCCATCAACTGACACAATGCAACTAAAATCACGTAAATGGTTATGCCCGAATATCACGTGTTCTATTGTCCGTCAAAGCTCACACAGTCAGTTTCACGTTCTCCTGTTTATTACGTGAACTCGCTTCCCATTCTTGGTTTCATTGATATATTTGGTGCTTGTCGCACCAAGTCGCTTTTTCCCCAGGTACGCAATTATCAGACGCGGGAAGCAAAAAGTCTTTGAAAAGGGAGACCAAATCTTTATTCGACGAAATGTACAAGTGGTCTCTGATAGCGCTATAAAAGGCACCGACACGCGAATTGGCTAGAGAGGCTAGACCGGCCATCAGCGAGCGAGTGAACAGGAAGAAAGTGACACGTGTGTCCTTCGGGTTCGCGCTACAGTCACACGACATGCAGACAAGCAATCGGACAGCATACATCATGCGAGCTTACTTAATAGCCTGAGTACATCATGCAACTATGAGTTTTGGAACTATTTTGCACACCATACCGCGGGCAGGCCGTTGAAATATGCAGGCCTCTACACAGCTCAACCCTAGAGGTATACTGTGACAATAACATTTCGACCCTGATTAGGATAACTGGGGCCAGCCACACTTGGCTTGGTCCGGTTCAATCAGCCTGCGATTGGTACGATAATCCCCAGACGCCACAGATGGAGGAGCACTAATTCCCACAGTTCCTAGCGAGCTCCCACTTGAGTATCCTTCCTAAAAAGCGCCGAGTCAACCATTAAAAAATGTTTGAGGCAAGGCATCCACGGAATGCTCAAGCACGACATTCAATACGAGATCAAGGGGGATTGCGATCGAAGATGCCACGTACGCCCTGCCAGCGTCGGATGAGACATGCGACAGGACATAAAACAAAACTGGCTGTGTATCAGTACAGGAATAAATGACAAACTCAAAAAATTATTCAGCGATTACGAACATTCGAGAGAGAAACAAAACCTGGGCAAACGCGATCGGTGTCTGTTTTGGAAGCGGTTTTACGTATTTTTGAAAAAGTTTGCGATTTTTTTGTTATGACAGGGAAATACGAGATTTGACAAACACTGGTCCTCTCTGAGGCGTTTCGGCAGTCAACTCTACGGCTTGAATGCGTAACGGCTGGTGCTAGCGTCATCGGTGAAGTCGTGATGTCTGCTGATGACGATGCGCTTGAGCGAGGCTGTTCCGAGACAGCTGCCTGCGTTGACAGGGGCTGCGGGGAGCATTGAAGGCTTTCTCTGACCTTCTGAAGTAGGCAGGTTCCAGACGATCAATGCAAACAGTGTCCTGAATACCTTGACGCTCGAGCAGGTAGAAACAACCCTTTCGTTGAAGTACTCTGAAAGGACCTTCGTAAGGTCGCTCGAGCGAGCGACGTAAACCATCCACGTGAACAAACACCCTGTGGCTTCGTTCTCGTGTGTTTGTAATGCGGAGGCGGCGCATGTGCGAAGCAAGCTGTTTGGCGTAAGATGCATCATATCGAAGGTCGTCGGTGGCAAATGAGAAGTATTTGCCAGGAAGACGCATTGGTTGGCGCTAAAAACGTGAAGGTCGGCTTTAAGGGCGGCATGGATGCCCAGTGAAACCATCGACAGGGCTTTTATCCAACGGACTGCATCGACCGCGGCGAGGGCTGCTTTTAGTTGTCGGTGGAAGCGTTCGACCATACCGTTTGCAGCCCAGTGGTATGCCGTAGTCGGCGTGCGATGACATCCAAGCGCGTTCAGTGGCTCCGCAAATAAACCGGTCTCTATTATGGGGCCACGGTCGGTCGTAACCGTGGCCTGGCAACCATGAGGTACTACCCAACGCTAAACGAATGCGCGTGCTACAGTCTCAGAACGGACGTCGGGTATGGGGACGGCCTCTGGCCACCGCGTGAAACGATCTACCATCGTCAAGAGATATGTCATTCCACCGGAAGGTGGCAGAGGACCTACAATGTCGATATGGAGATGTGCAAGTCGAGATGTAATCGAAGGGAATCGGCCAATCGGGGCTGACACGTGGCGATGAACCTTAGCTTGTTGACAATCTGGGCAAGATCATGCCCACGCGCGAAGATCCTCTTGCATACCTGGTCATACTTGCCTATCGGAAATGATCTTGGCCGTGGCCCGGATGCCACGATGGGCGGTGTTGTGTAGCGTGTCGAACGCGCGTCGTCAGAGAAGAATAGGAACTACTGGACTTGGATGTCCAGTAGCGGTATCGCAGAGGATAGTATCTGCAGACGCTGGCAAGGGTTGATCAGTCAGCCGCAGAGCTGATTGTTGGCAGGAGGCGCAAAAATCATTTTCCGAACGTTGTGCGTTGGTCATGGCGTTTAAGTTGATTGAGTCGTGCCCGGCTAATGCCGACGCTCGGGATAGAGCGTCAACCACAACGTTATCGCTCCCAGAAACGTGGCGTACATCAAACGTAAACTGGGATACAAAGTCCAGATGGCGAACTTCACGAGGCGAATGTCTCTTAGACCTACTGCGGAAAGCAAATCCAACGGTTTGTGGTCGGTGAAACTCACAAACTGGTTTCCCTCGAGGGCATGTCGGAAGTGACGAACGCCCAAGTAAACTGCTAAGAATTCACGGCCGAACGTGATGAACCCTGGTTCAACAGGAATTGAACGTCTGGAGAAAAAAACGAGTGGCTCCCAGAGTCCCTAGGCGAGATGTTGACTTACAGCGCCCAATGCAGTCTGACGCGTCAACGGTTATAATTATCTTCGCGGAGGTGGCCAATGCGCTCGTTATTGAGTCGTTCGCTAACGATTCAAGTTCACACCGAGTTACGCATAATCTTCAGGTCCGGTAAATGCCTCGCAGTATTCAAAGACAGAGATAATCTACCGTCCAAACGGCTAACGAGAAGACGCTCGTAATAATTGGATTCAATACGGTACCGATTGAATCAACGTACAAGAAACTTGAGTCCCTCACCTTGAATGTGTAAATCCTCAGAACTCAAAGGAGGAAAGTTCATGCACAACGAATCGACAACCAGGCACCGATCAGCAATGGTGGACGATAAAACGGGTTAAGCTCACACAAGCAAATAGTCATTGGTTTGGTCAGAGCAAAACGACTGTTCACGCATAGAGAAAGAAAGAATACAGAAGAGAAATATCTAGTTTCGGCATTTAGAAGTTTACAGGGCTCGGACTAAGCAGAGGGAAGAGAAACGGTAAAAGTAGATGGTGTGAGAACAAGGATGAGTAATGTATTTCATTTGGAGGAGACAGCAAAGCGTAGGGCCATCTTTCAACATCAAGGAAACCTCAGCAATCTCAAAATAACGCAACGAACCTTGACAAAATCAACATCTTTGATTCTATCGAACGATTTGATGTCTGTCCGTTAGCACGGCCGCCGAGTAAATTGGTTAAAGGCTGCATGAGCTCAGCGCGATGTGGAATAAACCGCTCATGGTAGTTGACCATCCCGTTAAATCGACGAAAAGCACGAGGGTGGTAGGACGGGGAAAATCGCGGATTAATACTACCTAATCGGTTATTGGTCGAACATCGTGTTGGTCACCGTGGTGACCTGAGAACTCTACTATCGGCTGGCCAACAACACACTTTTTCTGTAATAATCGTTATGCCAAAAGTTGCTCATCTGTCGAAAAGCTGTCGCAGATAAATCTGGTGTTCTTCTTTAGACGCGCTTGCAACTAGTAGGTCGTCGATAAAGAGGTGGACGAAATTCAGACCCCATGTGATAAAACGTTGAAACGTTTGTGCGGCGTTTCGCAAACCAAACGGCATACGTAGAAATTCAATTAATCCGAATGGTGTGGTGACAGCTGTCTTGGCAACATCCTCGTCCGCAATCGGACTCTGGTGGTATGAGTGCACCAGATCAATTTTCGAGAAAACACGGGTACCATGAAGGCTAGTCTTGATGTCCTGTGTGTGGTATCGGGTACTTGCCGGGTACTTTGACATTGTTGAGCGAACGATAATCTCCACCAGGGCGCCATTCGCCCGACGCTTTAGGGACCATGTGGAGTGGAGCGGCCCAAGGGCTACTGGACGGGCGGATGATTCCGAGCTCGAGCATGTGCTCAAACTTAGTTCAACTTATTTTGACCTTGTTTGGTGTCAAACTACGAGCTTTGGCGAAAACCGGCGGGCCCGTCATGACTATGTGGTGTCCCGTGGATTCCATGGCGGCAGGCAGGAATGGAGACTGCCGAAAAACAGCAGGATACTCATCGATTAGAAAACTAAAGTATAGCTTTGATATACGGGACTGACAGATAACTTATCAGTCAAAATCCAGGTAACTGTAAACTTTTTCGTTTGATCGACTAGACGGTGTCGTCCGGAATCTACCAGAAGGTCAAAGTGCTGGAGGAGGTCGATGCCGATAATCGCCATTTGGACGTTATCGACCGTGAATATCCAGCGTAAAGGCTCACGGAGTCCCTACTTAAGCGCTCGGGGTTGCTGACCAAACACTTTTATATTGCGTCCGTTGGCCGCGTGAAGATTCGAAATGAATGCTCTGCTTAAGTGGTGGACCTAAGATGGCATCACGCTGACCGCGGCACCTATGTCGATAAGATAGCAAGTCCCCGACTAGTGATATTTTAGAAAAAACAGACGACCAGGCTGACAAGTTACGTCGTTAACCATTTGGATTTGGCTATTTTGTTTGCCGGCTGGACCAAATATACAAGGCTACCGGCATCGTCGGGCTTTCTTGCCAAATTGCTGATGATACCAGCAGTGGTCGGGATTAGCTTTGGTTGCGAATAACGGGAATCACTTGACCCTGAGTGGCTACTGTGTCGTCGAATGGGGTTAGCCAAGCATGACCTCGGACGCTGCACCATTAAGGCCTGAATTTGGTTAGGTAGGGCGGCAACTTGAGCGTATGAAGTGGCAATTGCGCCCTGACTATTCAAAGCGAGCTGGGAACCAGCGGTGCCGTATTTTTCCCCGGTTCGGTCGGCGACATCAACCATGGTTGACAAAGTTGCAGATAGGTTTGCGCCGGGAATGTCTTGCATATCCTTAGGCAGACGCTGTAGGCACATCTCCCTAAGTAGAGTCTCATCTATGTGTGTCCTGCATGCTAACTGCTGCATGTGGCGAAGGAGCAGCGATGGATTACGGTCACCGAGCTCGGTTGCATTCAGAAGCTGATAAATACGTTGGCGCTCGGATAAGCCAACTCACTTAATTACGGCCGCTATGAGTTGCCCGTAGGGCTTCGTGTAGTCCAATAACTCCAGCATATCTTCCAGCTCGTCAGTGACGTGAGGTGGCAGTGCCACAACTACATTACAAAAACGCGTTAGCTCTCAACTAATTTGTCGCAGCATACATGTGGCTTGTAAATGAGCAAACCACGATCTAGGATTATTCTCTTTGAAGGGTACTAACGGTACAGCTAATGCACCCACCGAAACGTCGGACAAAACGTGAAGTTGCGCCTCCATTATAGCGGAATTAATAACAAATCGACTTTTAGAAAAGAACATGTAAAATTTATGAAAATTAGCAATCCACAGTGATACGAAAAATATACCTGTGGAAGGCAAAAGTTATTCGAACTGGCTCACCGATTTAGTCGGGGCTCACCAATTTAGTCGGGGCTCACCATTTTAGTCGGGNTGAGTTTTGGAACTATTTTACACACCATACCGCGGGCAGGCCTGTGAAATTTCTAGGGCGCCACATATATCCCACGCAAGAAAGCAATCCACCTCGCTCGGACACTCAAAATCCCACAATGATTGAGCATATCGCGAGATCCTCAATTTTTTCTGGGATTTGAACGGAGCATGACGTCTGGTTGAGAGGTTTATCCGTTTACATCTCATTCCATCATTAAAAAATTTTCTGCACATTTTACCGGGGCTGTCTACATGGGACAATGATGAAATTCTTTGTCAGTCTTTCCCCATTCTCATAGCACCTCATTTCTGATACGAAAGGGGCAATAGGCCAGTGGTCACCTTGTGAGGTCCTCATTACTATAAAAACTCAACTATTTTGTCAAAATTCGCAGGTGTTGAGTACCACCGTCTGAAATGTATGTAAGTCATGTTTTCCCTAAAGTTGAATTTTCCCCTCGTGTTGTCTCTTTTGTTGTTCCATTCACATAGCTGACTCACTTTTCAATTCACAACTGTGGTGTTCAAATGTGTGTATGGCTTTGAAATATGTACATTGATCACGCTTTCACCAGCACGCTTCTCACAACTGCGTCGAGAAATATACCGAAATTATTATTATTGACCAGGCTGGTCGCCGTACTGCACGGTCCTGCGAACCGAAGTGTACAGTGTGTCAGATAAACTCAGCCACAACTAACTAATTGATCAGCAGTCTGCAAATCGATGGACATCCTGCCAGCTCTCCCCTCAACACTGTTGCCCTCAGCACTAGAGGATGATCTATCACTACCCCAGTTTTGCTCACACGTTGAGACGGATGAGCACAATGTTATGCCTCACATTACTAAACACCGTCCGCCGGCCTTCTCTCGTTCATGACGGCCACATCCAGACACATAGAAAGTGTAAGGGAGTGAATTCTAACATATGTTTTAGCTAAACTTCATTCGATTTCTGAACAGATCTTGAGCACTATCGTTGTACGTGGTACTGGATAACCGTCTCAGAAATATGAGGCCATGCGGCATTGCTGTACTTACAACAACCACACAATCTCCGACAAATATCCGATTCTCCACATCCATCTCGTTCCTTTGGAGCTCACAGGCTCGACTGTTTTCTCCAAATTGGTCCCAGTGTGCGCTTACTGACGTATTCAGGCCACCGAAAGCATACCCAACAACGGCCGTTTCAGCAAATTTTGGGCTCAGAGTCCTCAAGAATTCCATTCGGGCTTCGTGAGATGGCTGGAGCACGGTGTGCCGTGAAAACTCTGGTTCGCGCACATTCACATCGCTGACTTTCTGATCAATGTGCACTCGAATGAAGCACAATTATCACCTAATTGCGCTGATTCCGAATATTTCGTGCAATCTGAAATCGAGATCGATGCAGACACAGCTTGCTTAAAACGGTTTGCTCAATCCTTATCAGTTAATCATACCCCATACAGCATGTGATCCATCGCAGGCTCACTAAACCTTTGAGACATCGGTATTATTTTACTTATGTACGTTATCAAACATGAATTACCCCAATTGCTTTAAGATATGAAGCCGGCGGTTGTTAGTGAATTCAGCAGAATAACACCATTAAAGGTATACTCAGAACACGCGCAAATAAACAGGTTCACATTTAACATGTGTACATTTTCCCATATAAATGCTAATTTTAGCATTCCGTCCATTCTGGTAAGTACCAGGACTAGGAGGTTTATAAGCCTTCAGACCGTGCTTAATGTTAGTCGATATTAGCGGATGACTGTCTATCATACTAAACCCGCCACATAAAGATGTGGAAAAATACCCTTTCCGTGTAGCTTACGCAGTCGGACTGAAGCTTCCGCTCAGCATTTTTGTTGTTTTCTCTGCCCCGCATTTTTCTTTCAGCCACTAACAACTTTTATGTGTTATGGAGTATGGATTTCAGCTCAAACATCGGTCTAATAAAAAAAACCTGCGTTAAACTCCGTACGGAGTTCTGACCACCACATGGTAGTTATTCTAAAGGTGGCTGCCAGTCATTCAATCATTGGGAAACACTACAACCGCTAATTGACGGCGTCATACATTTTGTCAATCAACGCAAAACTGTCAATATTGCAGTCTTTGTCAGAGGAATTGCGTATATGTTATTCCTGATAGTAAATATAATCACTCCACTTTTTATCATTTACCGCGTTGGATAGCGCTATTTTTCTTAATCTCACAAACATCAGTTGTACGAGAGAACCCAAGATGAGTGGACGCACAAAATCTCTTCCCGACCTGACAGTTTGCGAGATTTTCATCTTTTGCACGGTTTCCAGCGAAGGACGCAGCCCAGCTTTGGAGTTTGGCCAGTTGTTGGCCGGACTTTAGAACTTTCCGTTTTCCTTTGTCAAAACCGACCTATTTGAACAACTTTTAGATGCTGTTTATGTCAGCTAATGGCAAATTTTCTTGAAGATGTCCTTGGGCCCAATTCCTGGCTCAACCTTCAGCTATTTGTAACGTCGATTCAGACGTAACTTTGTAAAGAGCTGAAACAGGGGTAAGGATCACGAACGTCAACAGTGTATTCACCAACTGTACACAGCGTGAAACCACATATTTTCAACTTAACCTGTGGAAAACGCGTACCATATTTTTCGCCGATAGATGCGTCAAAGTTTTGTGGGCTACAACTCTTTTATTCCTTCTCACGTGATTTTTTCTGACAGATACAACTTTTATAACATTCTTCCATTACTGTTGTACTCGCATCGGCCACAACTATACGCAATGCTTGCGCTCATCGGAGCGCGCTTTTCTAACATTTGCTTTGCAATATATAAACTACCTGTTAAACAATTGTTTTTTGGGATTATTTAGTTGGATTTCCCCAGACGCCAAGGCATTGCGTCCCTGTCTGATATAGCAAAGTCCACCTCCGCTTTCCCGGCTCAAATTCGGCTATTACTCGGCATACTCAGTTATCATTGGTGATTCACACCTCATTGTGCAGACATCCGGAAACATCTAGCAGAGCTAGCTTGTTCAAAGCACAAGTTTATAGAACGGTTAGAATTCAAAATATCCGCCTCAGTAGCGAAGGACGCTTCATGTTGAGCCACTGAACCCAAAACCATTAATTTGACCCAGTTGATTGTTCTCTAACTATCACCGACAGATCAAGTGCAGCGGTGCGTGTGGTCTAACAAGACTTCGTCATCGACCAGAAGGGACCTCTACTTTTTTCTCTCTGGAGCTCCAACTGAGACATACAGATTACAGTACGTTTGAACGTGAGCTGCCGTCATTCACTTGGTGGACTGTCACTTCCGACAGCATTCGAATGGCCGGCACCCTGCTGTGCAGAACGGTCACAAGTCTTTACCAATCAGTTTCATGTCCCAACCCGATCGGTACTTCCGCCGTGGAATTAGACACACGGAAAACATCTCCCAGCCAACCGTGGACATTCAGCACGTCACTGGTGACCCGCATGTCGTAGCTGATGCCTAGTCGTGCCCCGACGTCAAAATAGCAGACATGCGGCCCTTCTTCGCTTCAGTTAAACAGCCATTTTCGTGCAGTGCGATTAATAAATGGAAAACGTTTCCATCTATTCCCTTGAACTTGTCTGTCATCTCTCTGTCAAATCAATCTAGCAACAGTTTGTTAGATAATTCAACCGTGGGCCTAGGCCCCGTTCATCTTATTTCCATTGACCTACTGTCTTCGCCCTCTCAACAGCTTGTCCCATTAAGCGGGCTCATCTTTTGTTTCGTGTTTAAGAAAATTCTGGCCCTGCATAAAGGAGATCCTCAGAGTGGCTTACTTTCTGTCATCCCTCAAATCAGTTTAATACTATCCACTTTTTAGAAATGCCCACTAGTTTCAGCTCAGCAGTAATCATGAGAGAAGACCACATTGTCGCTGTTATTCCCGGATGTCTGTTGGCTACGTTAAACCATTCGCAAGGTCTATCATTGGATTGGATCTCGCATGGTCACGGCTGCAGCTCATCAACTGTCTCAGGTTCTTGGCACGCTGGGCAGTCGATTTCAACCAAAAAATGGCGGTCGAGAGGATTAATTTGGTATCGGCAAGGTGATGACTCACGAAGACTTTTTGAGAGCAAAAAGAGGGGTGATGATTACGAACGTCAACAGTGAATTCGTCAATTTTACACAGCTTGAAACCGATGATTCCTTATAACGCCGCCCAATACGGTACAACTTGAGCGAACGTGGGCTAAACTGTAGGCGAACCAAAAGGTATGCCAGTAGGAATTGTGGAACGAATGACGGGAGGAGAGCAATATTCTACAAAACAGCGGCATTGTAATTAGTTAAAATGAAGAAACTAAGCTGTACCCAAGGAACAATCCAACACCCGCAATTCAGGTGGCCGTCCGAGTCTCTGCACTGAAGGTTTTTAATTATCACTGACAGGGATTCGGATGTAGGCAGCGGAGTAAGTAAAAAACAAGTAGAACTGGAGAATGCCAGCGCAATTATTAACTTTCTAATGCCCCGGCAAGTTTCTTCATATGAGGCATATATAACCAGCAAAATAACCGCAATTGATTATTCCTGCAGAGTCGTTCCTGGCGGAGTAAGAAAATCCATTCAGTGACGCCGATTTAAAAGGCTGGGTTAAGGGTACAACCTTGGAAATCTAGAGACGATAGAGAAGCCGGTTGAAAGGATTAAAGTTCCCAGGGCACCATTCGACCAAATTACATTAAAAATTCCTTATCACCTTGACTGTGGATCAACAGGATGCACAAACTATCTAACAGAGAAAGCATTCATAAATGGGCGATCAGAAACGAATTTTAAAATAGCTAGCAGTCGACGGGAACTTAGCTCCCTAAAAACAATCGGTTGAAGATCAAATCAAGCGGCACCAAAAAGGAAGTTTTTAATAGATAGGCAGTCACTGTTGTAAAGAAGAAAACAGACATCTTATGTTTAACCATTTCCCAGAATTCATTATGAATGTTTGCTTCATACCGGAGAGACAAGTAATAATAAATTCAAAAACGGCTTCCTAAAAGAAAGCAAAAATTGCTTCAACGGATCCGACGTTCTGAATGAGTTTTAACAAATTAAACAGAAGGCCGCGAAAGCTATCAGCGTTTTCTGTACAACAAAGCCACGGAAGCCATCAAATCTTGGATCCCTGAGAATCCAAAAACATCTTTACGCACCAAGATGAACTCCCGTATTGTCTTTCCAGAAAGCATAAAAACCTAATATCACGCCCGACAACACCATATGGTATTTTCGCAAAAAACCATCCTACGTGGTTATCTGATCCTGGAAATCCATTAGCCACTAAGTTTCTCGGTCGAGAACCCCGACGAGCTTGTGTCACAAAGGATGAGGGAGCCCCTGTCCTGCGAATCATGTGAGGCAGTGAAAAACTTGTAAGAATCCTGTAGTCCAGGCAGGCATTAGCGTTGTCAGTGCTCACAAAATGGACGAACGAGATGTTGGGTTTGTGTCCAACAAAGGGTTTGAAGTGCCGACAATCCAAATCTGTCATTCACAATATATAACTCCGAACGTGACAGAAACAAATGGCTTGGTCCAGCGGATACTCTTGATAGAAATGGATTTTGGAGGTAACAGTAGACAGGCGGTAGCAAAAAATGAGTGGATAACTATTTCCGCCGATACAACGTGAATAAGCAGCGCCCAAACATCGGTAATCAACAGACAATTCATGGGATTAGGAAATCGAGGCGCAGAGCGTAGAGATAATAATGAAAATCTAAAAGACTTCCGTTGTAGTGCACAGAGGAGACACAAGTTCACAGTCGACTGATCGTGGGCTAAAATATAGAGAGGAACCTTCAAAGAAGGGACACTCAAACAGCGAACACACGGAACAACGGCCACAAGTCACGCTCGTCACAACAACACGACCACGGAACACAGGGAAAACAATAACACAACAGACATTGTGTATCGGCCAGATGTTACTACAAGCACGTGTTACATCAACAGGGGTATACGGAATGGGGATGTTCGGGGAGAAAGTACGTATCAAAGGGGAGTTTGGGGATGTATTCAGCGACGAACGATCGGTCCATTCAATGAAGGCATTCCGTATTCTTTCTCTGCATGGATCTCTGGAATAGGAGCAAGAGAGAAAAGTAGGTTAACGAAATTACAAGTGTGGCGTGTTTTGGCCACTACACCGTATAGTTTTGTACATATCGCTTCTTGAACTTCACCTGTACGCTCGTTTGAAGGCATAATCATCACTTTTTTGAATTTGGTCGTCTTGATCAATAAAACGGGAGCTACCGCGCGCCGTCTCCGTCTTCTGCGTTTGTGTGGATATTTGGGCTGGATTATTAATCGCACGATGGAAATTCCTCTAACTCCGCGTGTTCGTTGACCTACTTTCGTCATTCCGCGCTGTGCATGGAATTATCTATCAGTCGCCGTCCGGACTTACTCCTTGGCGCTGTCTTCCTCTCGGATGGTGGCCTATCCAATTCCACGAATTTCGACTTCTAAGTGAGTCATTCCCATTTTCTGGGCACGTCTACCTTTTACTTATATGCACACTTTTTGTATAAACCCGTTATCGTTACGATTTACTTCAGTGTTACCATATTTTGGTTATTTCTTATCTTTTGACTAATTGGGCCACTACAATACTGGTGGACCTGCCTATTTTCTCCGAACGGTACTTTATCTGCCGCGTCATCATTAACAATGCTTGGTGATGTTGTGGAGACTGACATTCAAAGCGAACGTGGTGTTGCCCTACAGCTGACCGAATACAGCGCCCGAAACTATCCGCTATAGTCCCATCAAGCTGATAATATGTTCACCACCAGACCGATAAAATCAGAGAAAATAAGATTTTCATACGTAGTGCAATCCCTTTCTTTTGATTTCGCGGCGAAGGTGGGAGACCTGTCGGAACCAGTCCCATCCGATTTCCCATATATTCTTTTGGAGGACGCCATCGTCAAGCGGACTGGAATATCAAAGACTGTTACACGACTTGTTCACTTTTGTCGTGTTAGGTGATCGGTCCCCATCCCAATTGGTACGTTATATGTGAAGCCTTTCGGGCTAGCAGAAGCTTGACGGCACCATCCCGAAGCTGTTGCAGGCCGAAAAGTTACCATCTGCGGTGCAGCACATTTTGGCCGCCATGGATGATGACGGTTCAGTTGACGAGTTGGCCTTTCCTGCGGAGAAGGTGTCTGAAACTTTTCTTTCACAACCGGTGCATGCAGCAACCACAAAAGTTCCCACATCTTCCTTCTCAGCCTCAACAACTGCTGATGGTCTAAAACGTTTGATAGAGAGTATTACCACAATATAGATAGTATGGGTGTGGAAATCAACGAGCTGAAGATGCACCCATCCGAAAGCCGTGCACGATCTGACTCTCGTGATCCACGAAGGTGGTGTTGGTACCACCACAAGGCGGAGCAGTGCACCAAAGCACACATCTTTCGAACTCGCCACGCATTACCGTCAAACCGGTAGGCCGGCCACTATGGCTGCCAAAATCACGGTCCACGACTAATATTCAAGCTGTCTGTTAACCCCTAACTCGAAAGTGAATGAGATGTTGTGATGCGCACGACTGAAATCGGCTAGTAGAGACCGTGTATCACCTTTTTCCTTTATTAGGCAGAATGTGTCTTCCACGTAGCGCCTGTAGAGATTATCGATGTCCATGATTATGCCTGCGAGCAGCGGATAACAATGATAGCTCTTCTAATTCCGCGATAGGAACGTTAACGTTCAGTTGTTCGTTTTAATGTAGGCACACAGATGGCCGACAGTTTCTTCTGAAGGCACGTTGCGAATAATGATTTTACGCCTAAGGAATTCATTCTGAGACTCTTGATAATCAATGAGTCTACGACGCCGACGAAATCGAGCATCTCCTGAACTGAATGCGGTCGGTTACGACTTGATTGGTTCCAGTAGCTAGTCGTATTAGATTACTAGAGTTCACACAAGCAAAGCAGGCAGCAATCAGCACAAAATTTATGGCTCCGTGGTAATTTGCTTGAAGACTCATACTGCAGTGAGGTCACGTTCGGCCTCCTCAAAACCTTGAATCCCCTGCAGCGTGGAAGCTGCCTGAAGGAAGTTATACTAGTAATTGCTAGCGCCACCCTACCTGCCGATATCACATTGAGAGTTCTATTTCGCTACAACCAATAACAACAAAATTACTGTCGTCAAATTCTGCAGCAACGTCATGTGTATCGCCGGCCAACGATTGTTGTTTCTCGACTAGAAAGGTGCGTTCGATTCAGTGGATCGATCTACACTTCTAGAGTCGCTCAAACGCAGAGGTGTGCCGACTAAGTACGTGAACATACTGTCGGCACTCTATTCCCATACCTCAGCTCAGGTTAGGGTTTACGGTGCACTGTCTGACAGTTTCAACACCATGAGTGGCGTACGTCAAGGATGTCCATTTTTGTTTACTTCCGTCATAGACGAAATAATAGAGCATTGTCTTCGGCACTCACAAGATGCCAGCGTGGACCTCCTACCTGATGAAATACTGATCGATCTTGATTATGCTGACGACAAGGTGTTGCTGTTTGACAACTTTCAATCAGCACAAACAATGCTAGACGCTATTTCGCGTTCTGCCAAATACTTCGGAATGCGCTTTGCGGCCTCAAAATGCAAAGTGCTTCTGCAGGATCGCTGTGATCACGTATATTTGATGTTAGATAATGTAGTCATGGAGGTTGTTGACCGGTTGTATACCTGGAAGGCTGCATCAGCGGCGGTGTGGGAAATGAAATGGAAGTGCGTATCTCTGAGGCTAGGGCGGTATTCGCTAATTTGGGGCATCTCTGGCTTCAGAGAGGTATTTCGCTGAAGCTTAAAGGTCGCGTATATAAGTCAACGTCGTATTATTTCACGGTAGAGAAAACTGTCCGCTCAGGGTAGAAGACGTGAACCGTCTTCAAGTATTTGATCACCGGTGTCTGCGTTCAATCTCCAGCATCGGCTGACACCATGCACGTTTGAATGTGGACGTAGTTATTTTCAGTAGTTAGGTCCCTTCCCGTCCCCTTCGTTTTCCTTCTCTCTTCTTATATAGGTTTTGCTTTTTCTTCATTGTTGTGTAGTAGTTAAGCATTAGTGTGAACCACTGATGTATTGCTGTCTATGATGGTGATGATGAGTGCAAGATAAACGCTTCCTTAGTCATCAACTTGAATATTGCAGCTTCATGTACAAAATGATATTGACGCTTTCGACGTCGATAACATGTTAGGCACCTTCGAGTGTTATAGTTATCGTTCAGTGTGTCTCCCCTGCATAGATATGCTGTCGTTGCTTCGGAAACGTTCCTATTCATACAGTAAGGCTCTCTGTATTGTTCATTTCCGTCCACGAATATCGCGCCCCTGTAAATGAGCGATGGCCTGCGAAGCGATCATGAGTGTTTCACCGTAGGGATTTGTTTGCCTTCACTCATGAACTATTCCAAATCAGTGGGGCGGTTGTGTGTTTTGACGTAGGATACCGCTTGCTTCCACTCACAGTTTGGAAAACTGCACGGAACCTGTGCAAGCTTTAAAGTAGGGACTGCTCTCAGGGTTCGTTTGTTCAGGAGGTGACCTTGTCCGCATTCCAACGTACGTAAATCTGCCGTGAAAATTTACAACCGTGGTAGCAGCAAATGGCTGGGGCTTCCAAATACAGCTACAAAAATACCGCTGACTTGTCTAGTTTTTCATATATACCTACGTTGCAAAATGTTTACTGAGCTATCTTACATCCGCAGCTTCATAAAAGTTTAGTCCTCATGATTCAACGATGGTTCAATCATCGATACTTTAATCACGTTTTTCTCCTTATTTACAAATGTCAAGAATGGTGTATTTTAACACCCCGGTGACATCGACTTTTATTTTATGTTACAATTATTTCCTCAGAATAACGTGAAATACGACTTTTTATTATTTTTCCATTGGTCGCTACACCACTGAACTACCGCTCGTTCCCTGCCTACGTCTTTGGAAGATTGAAACAAGAACATTTCCAGCAAAAGCATTCGACGATTTC